>JAPVRG010271652.1:0-12734 GCA_029783565.1 Rhagoletis cerasi
AAGTGGCAACACCAAAGCAGAAAATCTTAGAACAAAGCATACTACCCATATACCAAATTTCATCCAAATCGGTTAAGTAGTTCCTGAGATAGTAGTGGATATACAAATATACAAATATACAACTGTACAAATATACAAATATACAAGAATAACAAATATTTTTGTAAAGGGCACATCAATACGTTTCGAACGGTATTGCGTCGACTATATGATCTTTTCAAGAGATATTGACGAATAACTGCGAAAAGTACCAAAAAACACGTTTTTCGGAAAAATCTCGAAAACGCTTCTTTGAAAAAAATGGGTTTTGTTTTCATGTTCAGCGACCTAAAGTTAGTCCAGAAAATACACTTTTGCAAAGGTTAATTTTTACTGTAAACTAGAGTTACGAATTGCTCTATACAATTGTATTCAGAAAATTCACGACTAGAAAAAAGTGTGTTTTCTGGGGAATACTTTAATTTTGATGGCTACAAGGGATTTAATAATAATTTTCACGACTTTTGAAAGGACGAACGTTGTTCCATAACGTTCCTTCTATAATCGAGGAGAGAGTAGAGCGGTCTGAACCACGATTTCGTGTGCTAGAGAAATTCAGATAATATTTCAAGTTTCAAAAATTGCGAAAAATTAATGCAAAAAAGTATAAGTGAAATTTTTCAGCGTTTATCGCATTTTTTAGACCTTGTTCTTGAATATGCTAGCAAAATTACGCCCCTATCTCTGTAACGGGATCTGTAAAAACAAGGATATCGAAGCAAAGTCGTAATTTTTTCAATGTTTACCCAAACTGGACCCAAACTTAAAGGAACATGTTTGGAGTTGGGCGTTCGACTAATTTTGTGAGTCAGACAATTAATTTGATGATTAACAGTTGATCTTTCCGGTAAGGATCGAGATGTGCTTGATTTTTCATAATGCCTCTAGAGGAGTCTTCCCGACAGGGTTTTTTCCATACATTGGAATTGAGGATGAAGTATCCAATACTAAAAGTGTTAAATAGTATAATTATAATGAATCGTTTGCTCTTGTTGGTTCAATATAGTCCTTTACTTGTGTTGAAGCCACTTGCGAATATTCAAGTGAAACAAAGAAATTAACAGCTGATTTTTGTGTAGTTTGATAAAAAGCGGAATAAAAACCGAAGTAGTTAAGGTATTTTCTTAATTTTCGCCACTTTTTTCGAAATTGATAATTTTTCAAAATCAGATTGAAATGAAGCTTCACCGATGCCCACAAGTCCAGATAAAAGCTCGGATCAGGAAAAAATGTGTTTATTCAAGTGAATCGGGGTGTACGTACAAACACACTTGCACTTGCATACATCGATACATATGTACATGTGCACCTATGTAGTAATACAATCATACATATTCTTATATGTACATATAAAATTCTCGCAACATTTATTTATTTTGCTTCTGTTATTTTCGTTTGAGAGAGAGGGAATAAATGTTTGTAGCGTTTGCAAGGGATTTGACTGACGTTGGCAGGGGGTGTTAAATGTTGAATACGTTGGCAGGTTTCTTAATTGGTGTGTGCCGTAGTGATAATTTTATTAATGACATGAAAGTTTTGCTGAACACGTTGGTAGCTACTGTCAGCATTTAGGCTTGTTTTTGTTGATAGTTGGGTGAGTTTATAGCCGCGTAACACCTTTTTTTACTAACAGTCCTATTCCGCTTGTTACCGAACATTTTGTGACCGGGTAATTTTGTTGTTGTTACCGAAAATTAGCACCATTGCTTGCAACCGCGGTTCTAGGTACCTAGGTAACAATTTAATCCATTCAGCAATTCAGCTATGAAGTTTTGTGGAAATTCTGGTGTGGCATACTTCGCGGCGCAATATTTTATTACCTGTACAGTAATGTCTCGATTTACATCTTGGCCGGTTCCGAAAAATCGCGAAGTAAATCAAAACGACGTAATTAGAATTTTTAGTCTTCCATATGATTACAAAGGCAAGGTTATTGATTGTTTTAAATAAAGTAAGGTGCAAGGCGAATTTATACAAGGTGGTGTTGGGACGGCAGCTGGGCTTTTTCGCTGTGGTAAGCATTACGTCAAGTTAATGTGTTTGTTGTAATTTGACAATATGGATTCCGTATAATTTGTGAGTGTAATTTTTTACTTATATACGGCTAACACCTCCTTGTATTATTGCACCATGGTAAAGTGCATATTACAAAATTTGTTAAACAAAACAACAACCGACTTCAATGCTCATATAAAGGAGTAGATACCGTCAGTTTCTTCTTGATTCAATGAACGGAACTAAACCAAATTGGTATGGACCACCCTTGAGACGCCACTTTTCCGATAAAAAAGAATTATCGAAAACGGTTAACGTGGTCCAAAGTTATCCGATAACATACAAATAAAAACACGCGTGTAGCACCGTACACGTGATAGAAGTTCTTAAAAATTCGGAAAAATTAAGAAGTAAGATTTATTGTGGGAAGCAGAGAGAATCTTTAAACATATAATACAAAAAATGTATTGTCAAATTTGATTCTCGGTGCAAAAAGAAATCTATTGGTATATTGCACTTAGTTGTAGAACATTTCCTTCACAGTGAATTTTTCATTGATAGTTTTCATCAATAACGGTTATCTTCGGTCCCTGATAAAAACTGTTACTGGTTTTTGCTGGATAGTGCGTACAAAAACATAACTATTAACACGAGTAAAGGCCGTCACAAACAGGCGCGGTACGGTACCGCGCGGTATAATCCCGTATGGCATGTTTGCTCATAACACACTACTAATTCTCCCATTTGCTGTATATTCTTGTGCCGCAGTGTACTGCAATTCCGAAATTCCATTTTTTGACTGCTCCTCAATGCAGCAATGGTATAAAGCAACCTATATCTTACGATATTGTACCGCATCGTGTCTGTTTGAGGGCACCTTAACATCGACTCAATGGTTACATCCCACATAAACACACAAACGCGCATTGGCTGGCATATGCATATGTGTACGTAAAGATCAGCTGTTCTCTCTTATTTCCAGTGTGCAGTGTTGCCACTAAATTGTATCCAAGCCTGTTTTTGTGTAAATTTATAATAAATTATTTGGTAATTCTCTAGTTTAGGGGAAAACTGCTAAAAACGTCCAAAAATATCGGGACGGGTACCAATCGACGCGTTTCGGCCTCTGTATCAACAATATGGGATATGCGGAAGGTTAATATTCTTAACCATTCAAAAGTTATTGGGAAAAAAGCTTTTGTTAAATTTAGCTCTTTTGTATGAGCAGTTACACGATAAAAAATTCACTAAATCACCAATCTTCACTTTTGAAATACTAGTAAAATAAATTTTTTAACACAATTATTAAACAGGCACATATTATTAACAACAAAAGATAGTTTATTTCGTTATTAAAAAAAGTAAACAATGTGCCCGAACTGAAACGAGAAAATACAAAATGGCGTACAATGCTGCCATTCTATTTATGTTTGGTAATAATTAAGTTTTCTTTATATGGCGTCTGCAGGGTTGAGTGCCTTTGGTTTTTGTCATTAACAAGTTTATATATCAAGTTTATATATATCGTACCTATTTAGTAGGATATATAAATTTGACGGTGAAATATTGTTTTATATAAAAAAATGTGGCAGCCAAGAAATCAGCTATCCTCTTTCCTTTATTTGGTGTACAAAAAAACAATTTTATAGACACCCAATTTATTCGCACACTCTGGGCAGAGCATACTTAAATTCCAGTCGTCGGGCATGCGTTCATCTGATCATATTTTGCATAAGAGTTGATGCATGCACCTCATCAACTCCTCGCCGCCGTACTTGAATAGCTCAGTTGGCAGACCGCCAGTTCCAGAAGCTTTGTTGTTTTTCAGCCGTATGATTTCCATTCGTACCTCGCATAGTCATTTGAGGAGATATCGACTCCATCATCATCGCCTGGGTTCTCGGGTTCCACCACTTTGAGCGCTGCTTCCATTCAACTGGGTGGAAAATATCCTCTACATTACAAATCCGATCAATTCTTCGGCGGCGAAACTTAACGTGCGCTCTCTGAGAGCGTGTCGAGTTGCGAAAACTCTTTCAGCGAGGCGGAAATACGGTAGTGCGAAGAACTTGAAATGCTGGCTGACGGGAAAAACGCCCGAACATTTTACTAAGAGTTAGGCGACTTACGGAGGGGTTCAAGACCAGGTAGAACAACCGTGCTACCCAATGATTGATATTCCGAACGTACTTAAATAATGTAGAGGATATTTTCCACCCAGTTGAATGGAAGCAGCGCTCAAAGTGGTGGAACCCGAGAACCCAGGCGATGATGATGGAGTCGATATCTCCTCAAATGACTATGCGAGGTACGAATGGAAATCATACGGCTGAAAAACAACAAAGCTTCTGGAACTGGCGGTCTGCCAACTGAGCTATTCAAGTACGGCGGCGAGGAGTTGATGAGGTGCATGCATCAACTCTTATGCAAAATATGATCAGATGAACGCATGCCCGACGACTGGAATTTAAGTATGCTCTGCCCAGACCAAAAGAAAGGCGACACTGCTATACGCGCCAACTAGCGCGGGATCAGCCTTCTAAGCATAGGTTCTAAGGCCCTATCGAGCGTATTGCGTTAAAGACTGAAGCCCACCGTCAACGAACTGATTCGGCCTTATCAATGTGGCTTTAGACCTGGTAAATCTACCATAGACCAAGTATTCACTATACGCCAAATCTTTGAGAAGACCCGAGAGAAGAGGATCGACACTCACCATTTATTTGTCGACTTCAAACTCGCTTTCGACAGCACGAAAACTAGTTTGCTATTCGCTGCGATGTCTGAACTTAGTATCCCCGCGAAACTAATACGACTGTGTAAAATGACGTAGAGCAATATCACCAGCTCCGTCAGGATTGGGAAGGACCTCATCGATTGATAACAAACGAGGTTTCAGACAAGGCGATCCCCTGTCTTGTGATTTCTTTAATCTGATGCTGAAGAAGATAATGAGAGCTGCAGAACTTAACCGCTCTGGAGAAATTTACTAAAAGAGCGTGCAACTGCTGACGTATGCTGATGGCATCGACATCATCGGTATCAAAAACGCGAGGTATGTTCTTCTGCCTTTTCCAAGTTGGATAAGGAAGCAAAGCGAATGGGTCCGGTGGTAAAGGAGGACGAAACTAAGTATCTCCTGTCATCAAAGAGTCAGCGCATTCGTGCCTCGCCATTCACTTCACTGTTGACAGTTATAATTTCGAAACAGTAGAGTACTTCGTTTATTTAGGAAACAGCATTAACACCGACAATGTCAGCCTTGAAATCCAACAGAAAATCACCTTTGCCAACAAGTGCTACTTTGGACTGAGTAGGCAATTCAGAAGTAAAATCCTCTCCCGTCGAAACCACGCTCTATAAGACACTCATCATGCCCGTGTTGGTGTGTTTTTGGTCCAAAATGCTGAATCCGTAGATTTTAATCAGCAGATAACTGTTATGGGAGATTTTAGCTTATCTAATATTACGTGGTCGTTTGACGATGGTTGGCTGTTACTCTTTAATATCAAATCTGAAACTGAATCTTCTGTAACTATTTTTTTCTTATCTATAACTTTCAGCAATTAAATTCATTTGCAAATCTCAATGGAAAATTACTTGATTTAGTTTTCGCAACAGATTACCTCAAGTCAACATTTGAATTAAACTTGTCACCCATATCACGTAACACGATACATCATAAAACTTTGACTAATAAGTGTAAATTTTTTAGTTTTCAGCGGCTCAATAAGAGTCTTCGACCTATCTTATGTTTTAGGAAAGCTAATTTCGATGCTTTAAATTCCTTTCTAAACTGTCCGAATTGGGATTTCTTAGCTTTGAAAGAAGATCAATTTTTAATGTATGGAAATATTAGCGACATTAAATCCTATGCCGTCACTAAATTTGTCCCTTCGAAATTTGACAAACTCCATAATCAGCTTTTCAGACAGTACATATCTAAAGTTGAGTGCGACATGAAACTAAATCCATCCTCATTCTGGCATTACGTAAATTCTAGGCGTAATTCTACCGATATTCCTAATAAAATGGAATATAATGGCTGCGTGTGTAATACTACGCAAGAATCTTGCAAATTATTTGCTTCATTCTTCCAAGAAGTGTATGAAAGTTATGAACCTCCATCTACTTTTTCTATTAATTCAATGCCCATCGATGGTGTGTACTCGTTTCTTATTACGGATGAAGATGTTACAAATGCAATCTTGGACCTCAAACCAAGTTTTAACTATGACTCTAACGGGCTTCCCCCAATACTTTTCATTCGTTGTGTGGAAAATTTAGAAAACCAATCACCATACTCTTCAATACGTGTTTGAGACTGGGAACGTTTTTAGATTGTTGGAAGATGTGCTCTATTAAACCTATCTTTAAATCTGGTGACAAAAGTATTATCTCCAACTATCGAACTATGCTAAAGCAAGGAGTTTTTCCCAAAATCTTTGATCATACGAGTATAATCAAATTACTCGAACACATTCGGTATGCTCTATCCAGCTGCCAACACGGGCTTTTGCCTGGTAAATCTACAGTTACCAACTTGTATCTTATTAGAAACAACATTATTACTGCTATGGAACAACATACCCAACTTGGTGTTGTTTATACCGATTTCTCAAAGGCTTTTGATAAAGTCGACCATAACATTATTTTATTTAAGCTCAAAAAATTTGGTGTGTCCGGCACATTATTGAATTTCTTCAGAAGTTTTCTAATCGGTAGAAAATTATTGGTTATGATAGGTTCCGCGAGCTCTAACATTGAAGTCAATGCTACATCGGGTATTCCTCAAGGAACTCACATAGGCCCTCTGTTATTTTTACTTTTTATAAACAATCCACCATCGAATATCCTATCGTCAAAATGCTTACTCTTTGCAAACGATGTTAAAACATTTCTCAATATCAATAGTCCGATGTGTTGTCAAAAACTTCAGTATGACTTAAAAGAATTTTTGAATTGGTTTATCATTAATAATCTAAGCCTCAATATCAGTAAATGTTGCATTGTTTCATATACCCTTTCAACTATTCTTTAAATGGTGTTGCTTTATTGCGTAAATCCGAAATTAGGGATTTGGGAATTATTTTTGACAATAAACTTACTTTTTCAAAACACATTTATTTTTTATCGTCTAAAGCCTACTCGATGATGGGATTCATAATGAGGAATACTAAATTTTTAAGGACCATATGACTCTAAAAGCACTTTTTATTGCCTTGGTTCGGAGTATTGTAGAATATGGGGCGATAATATGGAAGCCATATTATGCAAAGCGCTCTGACAGAATAGAGAGAATCCAAAGGGAATTCACCAGATTTGCTGTGCATAAATTGTTCAACGGCCGAGATATTCCAGAATACGCCTCAAGAAGGAAACTACTTGGCCTCCAGAGATATCTAATTTTTTTCAAATTCAGGAATCTAATACTAATCTTAGAAATCCTAAACTGTTCGTTGAAGGTTCGCATAAGTAGCTATACTCGTAAAATGAACCGACAGCGAGAGTTATTCGCCTTTGTAACAAACACCCTGCGCTAATTGATTTCAACGACATCCTTTATTGTTTTAAGTTGAGTTTATTCAAACTGTTTAATTAATCAACATTTAATCATGGTCTGTAAGAAATCCTGTTTCAAAAACTGAAATAAAGAAATAAATAAATAAATAAAAATGGTGGCACACTTATCTTACACGATGCATTATCTTTAGTTTTGCATAAAGAACAAGATTCCATCTTGGGAAATTGTATTTAAATGAAATGCTAAAAAAGATTTACTAAGGGCCAATTTTATATGAGCTTTTTAAGTAGAGATTGTTGATTAACTTCAAAAATTCATTTTCAGAGTATTGCATCCTTTTTTTCAAGCCGACTTGCCAATGGTTTCTGCCAGCATAAGAAATGGCAAGTCCTTACTTTCGGAATCAGTACGTTCAAATCTTTCGAAATTTGAAAGTTTTATTCCGGGACACGATGGAACATATTTTTTCGACAGTGCTAAGACATTTCATCAATCAAAATCGATGATCCTGCCAGGCTAGGACCTGGGAAATTGGTGATCTGAAGTTGCCCTAGATACTAACTATTAAATTTTGGTTATTTCATTTAAGGACAACATGCAGCATATTTTTGAGTAGTCGGCTCTCAGACTATTAGACCGCTCCTGAATTTTGAAAAGTAAAATTGTCATTTTGTTTTCACATATCGACACTCTCATGTTGGGGAATGTACTTTGAATGTACTAGCATGATAGAAGTATTACATATAGGGCCGCATCCAGGACCCCTCTAAAAAATATGTCTTTTTATCAATGGAGATGTACTGAATAGTTTACGCATATCGTTTTCAATTCAAAATCTAAAGTGTTAAATTATTGTATTTTTATTATTTATTAGGTAACATACGGTATCGGTTATATCATTATCACCTGAATTCAAAATGATCTTGCTTGCTACTTATGTTTATTGGTTAATAATTAAGAATTTCCAGTTAAAAACAGTTCATTACACTGTACAGCACTCGGCTGGGTATTGGATCAAACCAACTTTTTATAAGAGATTAAGTCATAAGTAAAAAAGTAATTCCTCCGTTTTTCGAAGTTAGCCTCCGAAATCGAGATACGGGCCTTTGAAATACGAAATTGGACTTTGGTAAAAAATTATTTTTAACTATTGTATGTAAATAACTGGAAAAGTAAAAATATGGGGTTTGTCCGCCTTTTCCTCTTATTTATATTGTATATAACTTTTTTCTTGCAAACTTATATTACAGGTGCTATAAGGGGTCAAAGGTTAGATCTTCAAAAACTAAAAACCTTATAATGCAAAAAATTTTGACCCGATTCTTAATAAATTGGTATCGTTGTAGAGACGTATAAACGCCCTTTCTTCTGATATGCATATTTATATACTTTGTGTTTAAAAATTTAAAATTTTTTTTTTAAAGAAACAATATTTAAAAAAAATATTAAACAAATAAAATTGCTAACTTGTAATTCAGTTGAATACTTTGTTTAAATAAAACAGAAAATCACCTTCAATTTCATATATAACTTGTTATGAAAAATATCAAGACATTGTGCTTTTATATTTTTATATGTCATATACTTCTGTAACATATGTATGTATGTATATATACTTTTGCTTCATTTCTAACAGAGCTGCGCATGAACAGGAACGATCGTAAACGCGTAAAAAATTATAAATTAGTTTGATATAATGTTTGACACAAAACTGTTTTCTTCATCTTGATCACCAAGCTCGTGTTCATCATCAAGTTCGTCTTCGTCCAAGTTTTCCTTAGCGATCTTTAGCCATCAACATATCGCACACCATCTTCAAAAGAGTCACAACCCAACATTTTTCGTTTTGGAAATAAAGCGCTAAAAATGCTCACAGACCTTTTATTTTCCTTTCAGCAAAAGCTGGAACAAAATTTTAGTTTAATTTGTTGAAAAAACCGAATGTAAACATTTGCTTGGAAATCGTTTTTCGCGTTTTATGGCAAACGGGAAGTTTTGAGTTGTCTCTCTTTTGAAGACGGTGTACGATATTTCAGCTATCACGGCACTTAACTTTTTTCCCTTGTACCGGGCCTCCATTGCACTATGGTCCCAATTTAATTTTTTTTTGGCATAAATTAAACTAATGCAGCTAGGAAGTTGAAAGTTGGCGAATAGTTATGACATATATAAGAACACGGCCAATTTTTTTTTTTTTTTGCCAAAACGAAAGCATTTTGGCACGGTTAAGCGGAAATTGTGCTAAAATAAAAGACAATTGTGAGAGTTTGCTGAAAAATGCTGGCGAAATCTAAATTTCTACATATAATACACATTTTGGCGAACACTTCCACGTTTGTACATTTATGCAAGTTCATGCCCAAACACAAAATTTTTTCTACGAAACATATAGGTTATGTTGAATACAAACCACACAATCAAAACACTCAAGAATAGCGACAAGGACAAAATAAATATAAAATCGGAAATAATGTTTTTAAACCACTTACATTGGGATTCAATATCCATTATATATCCTCTTTATAATTTCGTTTGTACACTTCGCTGTTAAGGTAATTGTAATACTCTTTTAATAGCGATTTAATTACATGTGTTTAAACTTCCTACTTTGAAAGCTTGACGAACCAGTAGTGGTGCCACCTATTTTTTTTCATTATATTCTCTTGATTGATTGGCGTGTTGCCATTAAGAAAATATATACACTTTTTCAAAGTTTTTATTTTTTATTTTTTGCTTTTCTGCCAAAAAAATTTATTTGGAACCATAGTGCATTGGAACAGCAATTTGGTGAAAGCGTTATCCTTAATCATCAGATTCGGTTGCGAGTTGTCTCTCTAACCAGTCAAGATGAGCATGCATCAAATGGACATTTAGCGACATGTGAACATTCGCTTTAGAAAATGCTTCCATCAGGTTATTTACATTTTCACGCAAATTTGCTTGACGGTGTTTGCCAAGAACCATAGTGATAACTACCTTTAATGTACTCCAAGCAATCGCAGCATTGGCATCTAATGATTTTGTAAAGTCTTCGCTTCTTAACATTTGGCGAATGTCGGGACCGTTAAAAATACCTAAAATTCTAGATTCATAGATTCGTATGAATACAATACATATACAATACAAATATAAATTACGAGCTAACCAGCTTTAATTTTAGCATGTGCCAGTTTAGGAAATATATTTCTGAGAGATGTTTAATAAATGACTTGACAAAATTATTTACTAGTCCTAATTTGACATGTAGTGGCGGAATCAGGATTTTATCGCGACTCACTAGCGCACTGTTCATTTTTTTTTTTTAATTTTTGATAAGACATCAAAAATGTAAAAACACCATGTATTTTGATTTTTACATAACAAATTACATATACTTTGAGGTAATTTTCTGTTTTATTTAAATAAAGTATTCAATTGTATTACAAATTAGCAATTTTATTCGTGTACAATTTTTTTTAATAGACATTTTTTCTTTAAAAAAATGTAAAATTTTTAAACACAAAGTATATAAATATGCATATCTGAAGAAAGGGCGTTTTTCTTCTCTACAAAGATACCAATTTTTTAAGAATCAGGCCAAAAATTTTTTGAAATATAAGGTTTTTAATTTTTCAAAGATCTAACCTTTGACCCCTTATAGCATCTGTAATAAAAAGAAAAAAAGTTGATTTTGCCGTATAGTGTTATCAAAAAAAAAAACCCATATAAACCCAAGTTTAAAACTTGGTAGAAAACTAAAAAAACTTCAACAAATTTTCATCCAAATTTCAAACTTTTTTCTCAGAAATATTAGAATATTTTTCATATATCGAATAAACCCAATTATTTTTTATATGGAAAAAACCGCAACATCTTCGGTTAATTGATTGATTTGTGCTCGTTTTACGGCACTTTCAAGTTGCGCTTCTGATCAATAGATTTTTTTCCACGGAAATGCTTATACGCGGAGCCGTATCTCAACTAATTATCGCGGCATGTAAAAATAAGTGAAATGTGAGCGATGGCACACTTTCGGTAGCAATTACCGACCATAATTATCATTTTCAAAATTTGGAAGTTCCCCTGAACACAGTATACTTTTTTGGTAAAGACAAACTATATACAGCCGCATAAGGAAAAATGGTTTGGATAATTCGTTAAATGGATATATGCTTCAACTTTCACGGTAAGGCTGCAAAAATTGTTCGTTTTAAGGAAAAATTCGATGTATGGAAATTCGTTATAAGGAGAACAAAATTCGCAATAGAGAAACTTCGTTATTCAGAAGTTCGTTTTAGAGAAGTTTGACGTAAAATACGAAAATTCGAAAAAAATCAAATTTTTTTGTTTACATAAATTGCAATCATATGTTTTTTGGTGATGGATGGAAAAGCCCGTTGTGATACCACTGGCCGAAGCCATTCGTTTCCTTCCCTCCCTTAGTAATTGAACCACCGAGTGCGTTTTATATAGCACAAAAAGTCAAGGACTCTCGCCGAGTTCAGGTCGGCTAAACAATCCATAAAATACTTGTTGAAGAGTTGGTTGCGCGTGTTGGCCAGGGCGAGACAATGGCAGAGATAGTGTACGATGGTCTCCTCCTCCTCCTCGTCCCTGCAACTGCGACAAAAATCATTGGTGGGGTATCCTAGCCTTTTACCATGTGTGCCCAGCAGGCAGTTCCCGGTGATTACCCCTACTACTAGTCTGAGAGAGGAGCGGTCCAGCCGAATAAGAGCTATGGATCGCTTTACATCAATCTTTGGCCAAATTTGCCTGGTAGTATGACAGGTTGTTTCCACAGCCCAACTGGTGTTTACCTCCTCGATGAGTACAGCCTTCAGTCTGTGTTTGCAGGAGCTTAGAGGTATGCCCACATTCTGAGCAGAATTGACTTCAGATATTTCCGTCCCCCTCCTTGCCAGCTCGTCGGCTAGGCAGTTGCCAGGAATGTCCCTATGCCCAGGGACCCATACAACAGTCAAGGAGCATTTTGATGCCAGCAGGTTGAGAGTCTTCCTGCACTCTATGGCTACTTTGGACGTTGTTTCGTTAGGTTTGAGAGATTTGATAGCAGCCTGGCTGTCAGAATAGATAGAAATAGGCCGTCTTGGAGGGGCGGAGGTTATGAGCCACCGAGCCGCCTCCATTATGGCGTTTAGCTCTGCTTGAAAGACGCTACAATGGTCCGGTAAGC
>JAPVRG010271684.1:2394-13255 GCA_029783565.1 Rhagoletis cerasi
TGCCGCCTTTTCGGCCATTAGGCGATTTCTTAGAGGCTGATATATAAAGCCGGCAGTACTGAACAATTGATCAGTCGGAACGCTGGCGGGTGGAGCGCACAAATATTTGCGAGCCGGATCTGTCAATTTGTCGTATTTTGGCTTAGTTTTCCATCAACCGAGTGGGTTTTCATCGAGAGAGGTTCATTTTATTTTTAAGATAGGCATTCAATTGAGCTTTAGTTTCACATTTTTTGAAGTCTCCAGATTATCCATCCGAGCCTTCGCTTTCGCTTGAGGAATATAAAATCAAACCTCTTTGAAAAAGTCGAAAATAAATGACGAACACATGGGCGTAGCCAGAATAAAATTTAAGCGGGAGCGGGGGATGTTCGAAATTATTAAGTTAACATTTCAGGGAACTACTTTTATATATGTATGGAAAAGTTGGAAGTTCGGAGTGGGGAGGGGGAAGGGGGGGGGGTGGCTTGCGACCCTACCTGGCTACGCCTATGGACGAACATGCTTTTCGTTTGGTCCGCTGGTCCCGTTTTTTTTTTAATTTGATCCCTTTTATGGAAATGTTTACGATTACAATTACAAAAAATTTTTGGGTGTTTCATCACCCAAGTAAAAATGTATTTACTAAAATCTAAATTTGGTTCTTTGACAATACTGCTCATATGGGTTTATTCGCGTATTGACAGTTTTTGATAACTATCTACAACTATCAGGTTTTGCTATTCGCATACACCAAAATCCAGCAAAGTAGGGGAAATTTAGAGCAAAGTGATATTTCATTTTGTTGAGAAGCTGCTAGTTTCTGCTGGAAAAAATTTTACCAGCAGCGATTTGACAGCAGGAAAACAGTTGATGATAAAACAGCTGGTTGTAATTTACGCAAATCATAAAATAGAATTTTAGTGTTGGAACCAAAATTAAAATATGGAAGAGGTATGCTTGTACATTTTTACTAAAGAGTGTAATGAATGGTAACATTTCATAACTCGTTCCCAGCCAAAAAATGTGTATTCGTGGAAGAAATGGAGATGGACTTCCAATTAAGCAGACGCCTTTTAACTTAACTACAAACAAATCGGCAGCTGTTCGTGAAACTTGCAAGTTTTTGAAAGTTTAGCGTTCGCGTTACTTTTGCAAACAATTTTCTCCTTGAGCGAGAGCACATAAAAAAATCATTAGAATTTTGCTGTTGAGAGTTTTCTGCTGGAAGAATACGCGAATACACATAATAATCGATTGTCACCAACCCACAGAAGTAAAACAGATGACAATACTTCTCTTGTCAGTCGTTTTTGTTATCGTTGAAAACCAATGTTTACGTTTATGAACATGTTTTGTTAAATAAAATATTGCAAGCATTGCTTGTATGCAAATGAAATGCGAAACAATTTGGTCCCATTTTTTTAATTTTGGTCCTTTTCTTGATAAAGTTTGGTCCCGAAAATAAATTTAGAGTGGCAACCGTGGTGCTTTTATTAAATAGAAACTCTTTTCCACAAAAATTACACTTCACTTTTTTGCCATTATAAATTTATGAACAGTGAAAGAAACCATATAAAAATGGGAGCCATTATAAAATTGTGTGTAGTAATGAACGCTCGTTGCTGAACGCCGTTTATTTAAATATTGTATTGTTCGCATAATAATCTATAATACTAATAACTAAATTAATAACATTGGGTTTACACTACCCTAATAGGATGTTAAAACTTACAAATTGGGTAATAATATTACCATCACATACAAAGAGACAGAGAAAAGACGAAAGTGGAAAAGTCATCGAGTGAAAGTCGATTCTTGTTTGACTTGAGGTAACTGAAATCGATTCCAAAAAGTCGATTTTTGTTAGCAAAAAGTCGATTTTTGTTAGCAAAAAGTCGATTTCCCTACGCCACACATGTTTGCATACAAGAGTGAATGCCGCTATTCTGTGAATAAAAAAAAACGATTTCTGTTGGCCGAATGACACATGTGATGTCTGTGAGCCCTGCGCATGTACACATTCTCATTCGCAAAACATTTGCGCCATTTTATCCGAACGCGATTGTCGTTGCGAATGTTTGAAATGATGCGAATCATTCGAATAAGCGAATGCGAATGCAAATATTCGTAACATCCCTAGTATGTACATATATATCTATCTATACTCTATACTAATTATATAAAGAGAAGCCCCTTTTTTTGTAACAGGTAATCTCGCGGACGGCTGGTCCTCGAAATTTTGTATATAAATAGCTCTCAGCAACCACCATGTTTTAGGCCAAAAAAAAATTAATTTTTTCCGGTAGGTGGACCAGGGAAAATATCTTATTATGGTTCGATTTGCTTAAAATTTGGTACGTAGGTAGCTTTTTGCCTAGGCTAGTTAATAGTAAGTGGTACCAGGGACCGATCTATTCGAAAAAAATCGTATTTGTGGCCCGATTTGCTTAAAACTTGGTAGGTGGGTAGCATTTTGCCTAGATTAGCATATATGATCATTTTTTCCGGAGAAATGGACCAGGGACCGAACGGTGAATGGCACTGTTTGTCCCATTTTCCCAGCTGCTTTCCAGGAGCTCGGTCTTTTAGAAAATGCTGAGCATTGGAATGACACTCTCAAAGAAGCTGCCTTATTACAGTCACCACCACATCTTAGGGAACTGTTCTCTATTATAATAGTTTCTTTCCAGCCACCAAACTGCATGTCCTTATGGATCACATTACGGCAATACTTCTGCGAAGTCATTTTGTTTAATGAACGTCATCGGCTCAATAATCCCAGATTACCATTTTGTGATCGAATTTTTAATGGAGTCATAGTTCGAATTGAGGATAAGGTTATCGCCCTTAGCGAAAAAGATCTAAGCAGATTTGGTATACCTTCCTCAAAAAAAAAGCAAATTGTTGAATACATTTATGAAAGTAATTTGCGATACAAATGCGACCAAAACGTTTTAAAAGAATAATTGCTGGACAACTTTCAAAAATTAGTCTATGAAGAAGTTATTCAGAGTATTGACAAAAACAAAGGCGAAGCATTCTTCCTCGACGCACTAGGTGGTGCAGGTGAAATTTTTCTGATAAATCTTCTATTGGCTAATGTGAGATCAACTGGACGTATTGCAATAGCTGTAGCATCATCGGGAATAACAGCAACTTTGCTTTCAGGTGGTAGAACTGCTCACTCCTCATTCAAATTGCTATTAAATGTATGTATGCAGGGGCAAACTTTTTGCAGCATGCGAAAAAATTGTCCGCTGGGAAGTTTTACAGAAAGCCGTATTTATACTGTGGGATGAGTGCACTGTGACTAACCGTGCTCATATGGAAGCAGTCGACCACACTTTAAGAGATTTAAGAAGCTGTGATACGATTTTTGGAGGGGACTTTCGGCAGACCTTACCAGTCGTAGCAAAAGGTACCCGAGCGGACATCATCAAAGCATGCCTTAAAACAGCGGCTTCGTGGCATGATATTAAGAAGTTGCATTTGCGGACAAACATGAGAGCCCATCTTAGCAGGGTTGGTTCTGATTTCCCTCATTCCTGCTTAGTATTAGAAATGGAAGTATGCAAAATATCGATGGATACGTCACTACATATTCCAGAATTGGTAAAGTGGTGCACTCCCTAAAAGATTTGATTTATGAAGTGTATCCAGATATTGAAAATATTTTAAGCAAACCATGCGAATGGCTGTGCGGGAGAGCAATTGTTACGCCAAGGAATGTTACTGTTGATGAGATTAGTAGCATCGCAATGCAAAAAATTTGTGGATCAATTAAACAGTATGCTTCCATCGACACAGTACTTAACCTTGAAGATGCCGTCCAATATCTCACTGAATTCCTAAATTCGTTAAACTCGGCTGGCTTAATAATAATAGATTGGCGCTTACACATATGTTAGCGTTTGGCCGAGCTTCTCCTCCGATTTGTCGCGTACGCCTTGATGTTGTCACACAAAGGGGAGGGACCTACGGTTTTACGCCGAGAAAGCTGCCGGACAAACAGCGTATATTCCACGTGTACCTATGATTCCAACAGACGTGCCATTTCAGTACAAACGTCTTCAGTTTCCTGTAAAGGTTTCATTCGCTATTACAATTAACAAAGCTCAAGGCCAAACCTATCAATTTGTGGGAATTGATTTGCGCTCAGAATGCTACACATGGTCAATTACACTAGTTTACACGAAAAATTAACCATTGTAAGAAAACAATATCCATTCTTTTTTTCAAAGAAGTGTTTTCGAGATTTTTTCGAAAAACGTGTTTTTTTGTACCTTTCGCAGTTATTTGTCAATATCTTTTGAAAAAATCGTCTAACCGACGCAAGCAATCTACTGTTAAAAAGGTATTGATGTGCCCTTTGCAAAAATATATAACTTGTGCAGATTTAAAAAAAATCATTATTGTTACTAGCGACCAAAATCGAAAAACTGAAATTTTCAATCATTTCTAAAAATTTCACATTTTTAGAAGCTAATTTTTGTGATTACAAAAATTTTGTTTACATTTTTTTCAAATTTATGTAGAAGGCAAACTATTGCAGTAAATTTTGAGTTCAAGATCATCCAAATCGGATAAGAAATCTAGATTTTATAGAGCACTGACTAAAAATTCTGACTTTGTATTTTTCACACAATCACACTTTCATCGACCCAAAATTAACTTAGAAAACATTTTTTTTCTTAGGTTAACGCGATTACGTCAAAATTTGTCGGCTAGTGTTATATGTTGCCTTATCAAGAACTGGACATGCAGACAATCAAATCATATTACTGCCTTTAAATGAAAAAATCAAAAATGTTGCGTATTTCGGAGTGATTTAAAATACTATTTAACAAAAAAAAAATTTCTTTTTAGTCAGTAAATAATATTAATCTATATAGAAAACAGAAAAAAAATTGGTTTTTCTTTAAAAATTTAAAAATATGCCTACAACGTCGCATACGGGCAGCTAGTAAGTATATAATTATATGTATGTTGGTTGGTTGGTATCCTCAGACATGGCAAATTCGTTGACCAGATCTTCAAAGATGTTAAGGTGCCCTCAAACAGACACGGTGCGGAACAATATCATACGATATACGTTGCTTTATACCATTGCTCTACTTAGGAGCATTCAAAATATGTAATTACAGTACACACCAGCACAAGAATATACAGCAAATAGGAGAATTAGTGGCGTGGTATGAGCAAACATGCCATACGGGTTCATACCGCGCGTTTTTTTTTTTTAATTAAATTTTCTTTTGAGAAAATTTTAGGTTTTATTGTTTTAAAAAGAACAATATTTTTTTTTTATTTAATTTAATTTTAATGATATTAAAATGTTTAGGTTTATTTCCTGATGAAATTGTTGTTAAACCCATATTTCCTCACTTCAATTTCGCGTTTTTTATAGTAAAATAGAAAGCAATTATATTTTTCTTTTTGTGATCTGCTCAAAGCCAGCTGACAAATTAGTGACTTTTTTGAGACTAGAGACATGAGGCAGCTTACTCAATACCAGATAGTCTCAAAATCGATGTTCACCATGAAAAGTCTATATTGGTGACTAGAGACTGCTTACTAAATACCGGCATAAAAAATACAAGCCGGGCCCTAGCCGCCAAAAGGGCGTAAGCGACAAGACGATCGATTATCTCTTTTTGGTAAAAATCTATTACTTACCACCATACGATGTCAAAATTTCGAAGCCCTACGAAGTACCGTTACCAAGTTATGGCAAAAGCAATTTTGGCTTAAGTGCTCAATTGTACTCTGTTTATACATATTTGTTCTTAATAAAAAAACCGTCTACTGAAAAATTTACTTTTCGTTGCTTACGCCCTTTTGGCAGTTAGTGCTCGAAACTATTTATTTGTTCTTTCTTTAACATAATCTGTCGTAAATACATAAATCTACCCTACAAAAATTGTAAGACTAATCTCTAAAGAGAGTATTCCAGAATTAGTCTCCATGGGGTTATTTGGAAATTAATTAGTCGCAACTAGTATTAAAAAAAATTTTGATAAACACCACCCTGCAAATGCCCCAATCGCTGGGTCTGGCCTTGATTCAAAGTGAACATTTGAACACATATTTACATGCGTGGCTGTAGCTCAGTGCGCAGAGATGCTTGCCACTATTTGTTAGCTTTCAGGAGGGTTCGGGTTCGAATTCCGTCAGAGGCAACGTGGTTATAAAATTATGAAGTATTTTTTTTGTGTTTCCGAAATATGAAAAAGCATCTGTGAAGTGCAGAACGCAATCGTACTCCAACGAAACAATTTGGACTATGGAAGGACTTATAGAAGGCCACATGGAAGCCCTTCCCAGATAATGGAAAATGTAAGGCCTTGACAAGTGGGACATCTCATACAAAAAAAAATGAGAAGCAGAAGGAGTTGTGTCTGCCAATGGAAGGACTAGAAGTGTTTCTAGAAGGGGTCCCACGCCCTTCTTTTGCCTACTGGGATAGTAATCAATCATACATACATACATAGAAATGCCCCTGCAGGAAATTGATCTACTTTAAAAGCAATTTAATAAGTACTTTTTTATTTATTACAACTTATTGACATTGTCACGTTTCTTCATAGAAACAACTGATTTATTTAATATGGCGATGTCATAAGGCTGGTTTTCACTATGTCAAATTCAATGGCGTTTGTCGTCAAATGAGTTAAAACACACTGTCAAATGGGACCAAAAAACGATATATCGATTAATTTAAATCAGAAGAGCTCCTCAGTTATGTACTTGCTTTGCTAAATCGGCTATTTGCCCGTTTTTTGGTCGTAATGAAAACCAGCCTATAGGAGCAAGTCAATTGTACGACTCTGCATATGATTTCAACTACTTTAAAATGCATTTGGTTTAAAGAACTTCAAAATTAGTATTTTTTGTTTGAATGCGCCTTCGTTCTGCACTTCACAGATGCTTTTTCATATTTCGGAGACAAAAACGAAAAATTCTTGTTATCATTTTAACTTTTTGCCTCTGACGGCATTCGAAACCCTCTGAAAGCCAAGGAATAACAGCAAGCACCTCTGCACACTCAGTCACAGCCAGACATGTAAATATGTTTTCAAATGTTCGGTTTGAATTACAATGAGCAAGTCAATAGTCCGACTCTGTATATGATTTAAACTACTTTCAAATGCATTTGGCTTAAACAACTTCCAAAGTAGTTTTTTTCATAGTTCATTGGGTAAAAAGAGTAGCATTAGTTTCAAAGTAATTTTTCAATTAGTTGATTAAAAAAAATCACTTTCTTGCAACGAATTTTTTTCAGAATCTTCTTTTTACCAAGTAAGAAAAATGGCCACCCTTTTTAAAGAACCAGTCTTTGATAAAAATTCGCTACTACAGAACTTTAATTCTTAGCTAAAAAATAAAATAAAATAAAATAAAATAAAATAATATAATATAACATAATATAATATAATAACAAAGTGTATGTGTCATAGAAACTATTTGCTCATAAAACAAAAAACGCTGATTTCGCCCTGCTAAAATAATAAAAACACACCAGATCGTTGTAAGGATGGAAATTCATTTGTCTCGCCTTAAACTTCCGTGCAACAAAAAACACCGTTTGCGATTTGTAGTTCAAACTCAATCTGTATCAGGGTCAAAAATGAATCAGATGTGAATTTAACATATGGATCCGCATTGTAACATTTATCACTCTGCCTTACATATATATGTATGTACGTTAGGGTGGTCAAAAAATTGCAGGAAATTAAACTTTTTAGAATTGTTTTGCTACCACCCCCCATAATTATAGGGAATGGAAAATAAGGTGACCCTAATTTTTCTATTTTGAAATCGGTAAATAATTAACCCCATTTTAGATGGGGAAAATGCATCTTTTCGTAGAATTGTTATAAAATCTGTAAAAATAAGTATTTTTTGCTCGAATATAAATATTTCCTTTCAGAAATCTTCCAACAATAGAATTATGATGCAAATTTAACTCGAAAATTTTACTAACTTTTTTTCAAAACGAGCGTGATGTGATTACGAACACATAAAATAACAAATTTTTGTAAATAAGGGATTAGATTATCGGTTATAAAAATGTAGTTAGTAATATTTTTATGCAATAAAAAAAAACTTCTTTTTAACGATTTTATACCAGTTCTGCGAAAAAAATTTTTTTTTCCACATAAAATTTATTTTCTCCAATATGGAAAACTTCAAAACCTCGGCGGCAAGGGTAAATGTCAACCGATTTCAAAACAAGAAATACGGTCTTCTAATTTTCGATATTTTTCAGTTCTGGGGGGTGGCTGGGAAAAAAAATTGTTGTACCACTCTTATGTATGTATGTATGTACTTACCACATATGTATATACATATTTACATACATCACAATGGCATTTGCATGAGTTTATAACCTAAAGAAAGTACATACTTACATAAATTTGTGTGCTATATGTATGTATGTAGCATACATTCATAAAGTACTTTTTTGTTGGTCATTGCATTTAGATTCTTTATTTTAATGACATTGCATCATTTACACATAGTAATTCCCATACGAAAGGGTTAAACGCGAAAAACAAGCTTTTTCGAAGCTGTGCATAATTTTTCCCTTCGTTTTCCACATTAGGGTGAGTCTGAATTTAAGCATTTTCTGTCAACCAGAGTCAAAAAAGTAGAAAATAGGAGCCGGTATTACATGCTTTTAAACTTTAAAAAATTTAAGATATTGCCAACCATGTTTTTAGGAAAACCTTAACCCAAATCGATTTTTTTAAAATAGAGGAGTTAAGTTGGTGTTTTCTTCTCATTAAACATATTGAAGTCTATTACACAGTGCTGAATGAAGTAGAAATACCTGGGAAGTGTAGGTCTTGTGGAGAAAAACAAGAATCGAAATATGAGACTTGCAGATACCCTTAAAATCTTGATTTACGGCGAAAAAACTTGTTTTGCATACCTTTGCGCACTTAAAAGTCGGTAACCTATTTGACTATCAACCGATGGCCAGTTTCTTATCGGTAGTAGAAAGAAGAAACGTGGACCTTTCGAACGGTGTATATATATGTCAATTTAGAAAACTTGCATTTTTTCAACTTTGTGTAGGTCAAAGATCATTTGCAAAAAAAACAAAACTAAATCAACCCTAGTGTATTTGCTACGTTAAAATCATGGTGACACTTGTAAACTTAACGCTTACATTATTTTTATGAAGGAAAGGGTTGAACATGATTTACCATATCATTTGAATTTTAAATGCCTTACAAACACTTTCTCACTCATGTACATATGTACATACATATATGAGAAAACGAAATAACTTCAAAAGATATGCACATATCCGTAGCTTAGTGTGACAAGTTTCTGAATTTTTATTTTTACAGAAGAGATAAAATATTTCCAAAATCATGGTCTTCAAGTGTTTTCAAAACGTTGTCTTTCATTTAAAAATAAGGTAGACTGGAAAAATTTGCACTTTTGTAATCTATATTTTTTAGTAGATTTTGGCCACTTTTCCATAAAAACTTTTTCTCGGAATTCTAAGCAAATCCAACTTTCAATCAAATGTTAAGGCAAACGCTATTTAAAAATCTTTTTTTAAGGCCAAAACAAACGTTTTTTACTACAACATTTCCAGTTGAATTTTGGAAAGCGTCAATTGGATTTTAGAATAGTCAATTGAATTTTAGAAAGGGTCAGTTGGATTTTAGAATAGTCAATTGAATTTTAGAAATGGTCAATTGGATTTTAGAATAGTCAATTGAATTTTAGAAAGAGTCAACTGGACTTTAGAATAGTCAATTGGATTTTAGAAAGGGCTAATTGGATTTTAGAATAGTCAATTGGATTTTAGAAAACGTAAATTGGAATTTAGACAGCGTTAATTTTTTAATTATTCATACACTATGCTATGCATATAATTATGTAGTTTCAAATATTGCTGAAGGATCTGGTTATAAATACTTTTTATTAAGTTTTAACAATATAATATATATTAATGTTAGACAAGAGGTTACATTTAGGAATATACGATCTGTATGTATGTAGCAGGGGCATAGCCAAGCCCCCATTGCCTTTTTCATATGTAAGAAAAATCAAAATTGCTATTACCTTTTCATTTTCCGCCACACGCATAACGAAACATCAACAATTATTTTAAACAAGCTTACATTTTTCGTCGCAACACTTGGGCTTCAAGCACTGTTGAAATTCTCAAAAAGCGTTGACATCCTAAATGATGTATACTTCGAACATAGATAACCAATTCTATCAATCTATCTATCTATCTCCATCTGGCATCCCTACGGACCCATTGGTCTATGTGGGGCGATCAGCCAGCCAGAATAACCTAACCTAACCTACATATTTCGTCAAAAGGCTATGAAGGTGTAAGATGATATTGTAAGCAGTTTTATAAAAAATAGGAAAAGGAGTTGAAAATATTGAAACTAAAATCAATCCATGCATCGCGGTGCGCGAATTCAGATGTTTTTTTAACATATTTTATATACAAAAAAAATTATTATCCTAAATGAGCTACATTTGACCACAGTATACAGTAATCCAACTAAGCAAAACAAAAAATGTAAATATGCTTATTTGACAATTGTTTTAATTGTATTGGTTGATATTTTTTCAAAAGTTGTCATTTGCGTTAACCCAAATGAAATTCATTATTATTATTTTCTTGTGAAAAATATTTTCAACTTTCCTAAAATAAAATAAATTGAAAAACCAAATGCCAAGCAATTTGTTTTGTTTTTGTGCAAAAGTGCTAGATGTGCTGACTTAGATTTTAGTGTACCCCGAGATGAAAAAAACAGAGGAAAATCGCATGTGGAACAGCACATATCTGTGGAAAATATTTTAAATCGGCTGATAAAAAAAAACGAAAAGCAATACA
>JAPVRG010271699.1:0-20311 GCA_029783565.1 Rhagoletis cerasi
AAAAAAATGGATCGTCTTAGGTCCGTAATCTAGCTGACACTAATTAACTTCTATGGGAATAAACTTCCTCGTCTGGCAGTTGAATTTATCTAGTATTCTACGCGGAAGATCTATGATACGCACCAGAAGATATCCAGACAGGATTTCCTGAAATTTATTGCATTTTTCTAGACTCTTATTTGCCAAGAATTTCAAGCTTTCCGCGACAAACTTCTTTGCCAACCTTTTACTAGTTGGACTAAGGAGGTCTGCCTAAATCTCAACGTGAAAGTCCAAAGTGGCAATATCTTGAGAACAGTTCACCCCAAAATCCCAAAACTCACATTTGACATCCTTCCGCTACTTGTAAGAAGCTTGCTACAAGAACTAAATACCTTAAGCCTCTAACTACCAGCACTTGGATATGCAGACAAAAAAACCTTGCTTGCTAACAAGGAGGTGGCAGACAATAGCGTAACACATTAGAGAAATCTTCAAGCAACGTATATCAGCTGCACGATGAAACGCCGATGTTGGCTGTGGAATATTTAGCAGTTCAGGTTGCTTTCGAAGAAGTACCACTTCGGATACCAACTGCCACCCAGAGACGTTAAAAAGTAACTACTCGTTGCAGAAGTTCCATGCTCGAAGTAGCAGCTTGCCAGAGCACTAAACAATAAACACCTATGTGCCATGCGCAACAGCCGAAGAAACCTGTGATAAAATATTGTAATATTGTGATCAATGGTCGTCCTCTATTCATCAACATCTAGAATATGAAACTTCCACTCAAAACGAGGTTCACCCTGGTACTATTCCATAAGCTCGGAATGGTGCAATCGACTCAGGAGCTGCATACCTCTTACTCCGAAATACATAGAAAACATCTGCCCTACATATGTGCTAGCCATACACGACACAAACAACTTTTTCTAACATTTCATCAATTCTAAGTCCCTGACATCAGTAGCCTAGTTATAAACCCCCATAGACGCAGCACGGTTCATTGGTCGTAGAAGATGGAAACAGCTGAAAATTAATAAGCTGTCTCAAAGGCAAACCCAAAGAAACAAGGCTCGTCGTTCTATATGTGCAAATTTTAATTTCTCTAGCCAAAAAAACTCGGGACGATCCATTTGAGGCGATCCTTATCCGCAAAATATATTTTGTTTCGATGGTTTGCTCCAAAAGTGGCTAAGCTAATATTGGATTATTTCAGCCTTTCCTTTCAGTTTTTTGAAGTAAGTTCATTGTGGAGCTCGGATAAGGTGGGCACCTCGAGCAGCACATTCCAACCGATGGTGCAAAGGTAAAGCAAAAAAAAAACACACATACGGAAACAGACTTGTAACGACTGGGAATGGAGATTTGGAACGCATGTATTTCCAAAAAAGTTCTGTAAAATTTAGTAGGGAGGCAAAAATATCACAGCTAAACGGCCAAACTCTTCTTCTTCTTGTTTGGAGCAATAACCGCCTTAGCGATTTAGGCCGAGTCTAACAAAGCACGCCAGTTGTTGCGCTTCTGTGCCAATCAGACACCAATTGGAAATGCCAAAAGAAGCCAAGTCCTTCTCCATCTGATCTTTCCAACGCAGACCTCTTCCTCTGCTACCACCAGGGGGCTTCGAGTTGAATACTTTCAGGGCTGGAGCCTTTGGGTCCATTCCAACGACATGACCAAGCCAAACACCTCAACTTAATCTTGACCTCTAGGTTACGATGCCGTTTTCAGAAAATCAGTATCACGTAAAAATTTTAAGATATTTATTGTGGAAGTTTTAGGAAAAGAAAATTCTAACTTTAACAGCGAAAGTATTTAAAAACTGACAGTTTTTTGTAAATTTTATTCATTTGAATTAAAGCCTGTTCTTTTGCGAAAAAACCAAGCTACTCACGAAGAAAATCGGTGAAAAAATAAAAGAGTGGTGAATAGGTAAATGAAAATGCGCAATGATTTTTTGTATGAAATACTATGAGCAGGAAAGACGACATAGTATTTGCATGGCATATTCGTTGTACATGGCGTATGAGTAACATTTTACCAGCCCATATATCATTCAAAAAATCATTATGCATTTTAATTTGCCTATTCACCATTATTTTATCCATCGATTTTCTTAGTCAGTAGCTTGATTTTTGCGTATGAGAACAGGCTTTATGAAAATAATTAATTTCTTCCATGTTAAAGTCCGAATTTTTGTTTTTTCAAAAAACTTCTTTACTAAATATCTAAAAATTTTGAAGTGATACGGATTTTATGAAAACTGCATCGTAATCTAGAGCTAAAAATTAAGTTAACATGTTTGGCCGCTTAGCTGTGATATTTAAGAAATTTTAAAATTTACCTACACTGTAATACCTTCTAGTTCAGTCAATATGGCGCGATTTAGTAGTGAGCACACCAAAGAAAGTGTAACGGCCTTAGCAAAAAATACTGTTCGATTCAGAAAAATCTCTTAAATAACATATGCAGAAGTACCATTGAGCGGTGACCGGTGTATAATTGAAACTAAAAAAAGCAAATTTGGACCTACTCAACGCCAATTACTCTGATTGCCTCAAGTTAAATGCATTAGTCAAAAAGATTAAAATATTACATAATAGAGGAAGAAAGTGTCTACATAATTGCAGTGGGAAGTATTACGCTGCGACTTATCACTTTCGCGAAATCGATTGGTAAATTCAATGATTTTTTTTTTATGAAATATGAGCAGAAAATAATGTTACTCATACGCCATGTACGACTTTCAAAGCGTTTGATCAAACTTAATACATAGGAAAACGATTACAATTGATTAAGCGAAAGTACTTCCCACGGCAAATATGTAGAGAATTTCTTCCTCTACAAAGTAGCATTTTTATCTTTTTCATTAATGCATTGGATTTGAACCAGCCAGAGTTCTTGGCGTTGAGTTGGATCATTTTTTTTTAAGTTTTTCATTAATTAAATAGTACTCCGGTCACGCTCGATCGTACTGTTTGGATATGTTTCTTATTCAGAACATTCTTCTGAATCGACTAGTATTTTTTGCTAGGGCCGTTCGATTTTTGGTGTGAAAATGCTATATTGAGAGGTGGTGGCTATGCTTGTAATTAAAACTCAGCCGCTTAAAAGCTGAACAAAATATCCGGTTCCGAACAATTGTGGCAACTTCAAGCACAAAACCCCTTTACAATCCGCCAACTCTGATACCAAAATCAGTCTTACCCTTAACTTTGAACATAATTCATTTATGCATTAAACATAGACACTGAACACTTTAAACATCAGTTGTCTGCTACAATAGCGTTGTATAAATCGAATTATTGTTCCACCTAAATGCCACCAGAATATCGATCATAAGAAACAATTTTGAATGGTGCCAAGGATGGTAATAAATGCATGACTGGGATTTCCTGGTTTTGCTTAAAATAATTCTAAACGCTTGGCTTTATGGTTTGTAACTGCTTTCCTATTGAATTATGCTTTTGATTTGAGCAGAATTAAGCAAAATTTAAATGGCCGCTAGGCGGCTTGTCTGCTACTTTGAATAAGTCAGTGATTGTGGTTATGAATATTTTCATATGTCACAGTTGTGTTCGTTGCTGAGACTGAAGAGAGTCGATACTATGGCCTCTGCAATTCAATGTCGCAAGTAAGAGATAAGTATATATATGCTCCTGCCGTCTCGCCTCCATTTACCAACTCTTATCGAAATAATCACCGAAAATAGCGTACGCGCATTTGACGCAAAACGTTGCACGCCTTGAATCAATAACGAATCTGAAACGCAAACTTTTCAAATCATTTAAATTACGTGACAACCGGTGTCGCTGCGTGGTGGCAACACCTTGAATGAGCTGTAATAACACAGTTTTTTTAAGCAGAACCAAAGCAACTCGTACACTATAAAATCATCGTCTGACGCGAACACAAATTAATTTCGTCGCCTTCACGCAGCGCACACCAATTCCAATTCAAAGTGCGAGCCCCCAAGGCGCTCGTAATAATGGACGCACAACAGTGCTTAAGCGGATCGCATGAAGCATGAAACCTAATTTAAAAGCGTCACAAATATAAATCGATTTTGATTGCGCGACTTTGCGAAGGCAAATAAATTGAATAGCTCTAGCAGTTTCAGTGGGATTTGAGAAAAAGAAGATGTGTTTGTTGACCAACCTAAAATACGAACTGCTAATATGAAGGCAAACAATTGTTTGAATAGAGATTGTTTTTGAGACTACTGCTGAAATTTTTAATTGTAAGATCAAATGTAAAAATTTTACGGGAAAGTGTAAGTTTAGAGAAGTAAAAATGTTTACTAACATACGGACTTAAGTTGACAAAAACCTAGAGCTGTTTAGGTAATTGTGGCTTGTTGAAAGAATATATCGATTAGACCCACATAGTTCTTCCAATTTAAGCGAAACACGAAAAGCTACAAACAATACCCAAAAATTCAGAGGGGTATTAAAAAAATACAGAAAAAACGAAACCCAAAAATTCACCACCAAATCTGAAAAATCCCGAAAAGTTCTGAAAAAAATTAAACCCCAAAAGTCACAACCGATTTCGAAACTCTCTAAAAAACGAGACGCGAAAAATCATATCCAATTCCGAAAAGTTTTGAAAAATTCCGAAAAGTCCTGAAACAAATTGCGAAAAAACGAAACCCAATAAGTCACAGCCAGTTCCGATACATCTTGAAAAATCCAAAAATTCTTGAAAAAATTCTAAACTAAACGAAACTCGAAAAGTCACAACCAATCCCGAAAAGTCTTTAAAAATTTTCGAAAAAACGAGACCCGAAGAGTCATTCCAATTCATATCTTAAATTCCGAAAAGTCCTAAAAAAATTTCGAAAAAAAGCGAAACACGAAAAGCCACAAACAATACTCAAAAATTCAGAGCGGTCCTAAAAAAAATCCAGAAAAAACGAAAAGTCACAACCAATTTCGAAACGTTCCGAAAATTTTTTTGAAAAATCTCTAAAAAACGAGACGCGAAAAATCACATCCAATCCCGAAAAAGTCTGAAAAAAATTAAACCCCAAAAGTCAACCAATGTCGAAACGTTCTGAAATTTTTTAAAAAAATCTCGAAAAAACGAGACCCGAAAAATCACACCCAATTCCGAAAAGTTTTGAAAAGTTCCGAAAAGTCCTGAAACAAGTTACGAAAAAATTAAACCCGAAAAGTAAAACAAACAATTGCTAAAATCATGAAAAATTTCAAAAAGTCCTGAAACAAATACCGAAAATACGAAATCCGATAAGTCACAACCAATTTCGAAAAGTCTGCAAAAATAACAGTTTCGAAAAGCCTCGAAAAGTCCTGAAAATCCAAATGAAACAAAACAGGAAAGGTACTCATAAAGTTCAGATAAAACGAAATTCGAAAAGCCACAACCAGTACCGAAATACCTTAAAAATTGTGAAAAAAAAAGGAAACTAGAAAAGTCACAACAATTCCGAAAAGCTGCGGAAAGGCTTTAAAAACTTCCGAAAAACGAGACCCGAAAAGTCACATATAATTCCGAAGTCTTGAAAAATTCCGAAAACTCCTGAAACAAGTTACGAAAAAATTAGAACGAAAAGTCGAACAAACAATTCCGAAAATCACGAAAGATTCCGAAAAGCCCTTAAAAAACGCCGAAAAAACGAAACCCGCTAAGTCGCAACCAGTTCCGGAATAGCTTGAAATATCCGAAAAGTTTTGAAGAAATTCTGAAAAAACGAAAGAAAAACGAAAAGCCTAAAGCAATTTCGAAAGTTTGCAAAAATTACAGTTGCGAAAAATCTTGAAAGGTCCTAAAAAATTCAATTATAAAAAAACCCGAAATTTCCTGATTAAGTCCGGATAAAAAAAATTCGAAAAGTCAAAATCGATTCCAAAGTCTCTAAAAATTCCGAAAAAGCGAAACTCGAAAAGTCACAACCAATTCCTTAGAGTATCGAAAAAGAGTTCTGAAAAAAATTCCAGAAAAAACTTGAGAATAGGAAAAAAAAGTGGCAGAAAATTGTTGTTTTTTTTCGATAAAAACTGTTTAACACCAAAAATTACCGGCTCTTCGTTCCTCTTGTAATCTGCGAATAGTTTCTTTCACAAAAAAAAAATCTCAAAATTTCTAGAGAGTACAGAGGAATCTTAGGGCTTCGGCTGATTACGTCTCCCAGTGACAATATTTCTAGACTTAGCTATAAGCGCTTGTATAATATTTGTATTATTTTTCTTATGACATTTTTTAATCCCCCCCAACTGTATCTGTGTGTAGTTGTCATTGAATTTGTATGCTTCGCTATCCATAAATATCGAAACACTGATTTAGTCCGTGGGGACACATCGAAATCGACACCGTGATGAGAATTCCGCGCCGCTGTTGCAGGCAAGTCATACAACTAAATAAGCCCAACCAAGGCAATATACTGCTCCTTACGTCCCTGACGCCGCAAAACGTTGATTTTTTTATAAAGCACGGCCCAATCCACACAACTGGTGTTATGCAAAATTGAATGTAATAAAATTTTATGCGACTCATCCCCGACTTGGCTGTCATGTCGCCACCCTGCAAACGACTGTCCATCCGTCGGGCGCTTGGCGCTTTACTCAGCTTGGCACGTACAATTGTCACCCTTGGGTAAAGTGAAAATGGGCAGCTAGCAAGCAGCGTAATTTACCATACAGTTACACAAAATAACTGTATTTTTTTTGTTTCGTGTTTTGCTGACACTGCGCGCATAACGGTAACTACATACTATGTATGTATAGCGCGCTTTGTTTGCACGCTGGAGCTTCATGACTTTTTCAACTTTGGTTTTTTTTTTCGTACTTCCTTTTCGCCCCTCTCTCCTCCGTAGTTGTTATAATTCCGTCGCCATTTTTATTTACACTGTAGTTAGTGATATTGTTGTTGCAGTTGTTGCTGTTACTGCTGTACCGGAACGCCGTTAGCATAGCGTTTTACAAATTTATGAATCGCAGGTAATTAACAATGGAAATGCAATTCGTGCGGCTGCCCTATTCTGTATAACTAAATGTAAATACAAGTGCGAAGGTGAGTGCCTATGTGAGTGAGTGAGTGAGTGTTTCAGTAAGTTGGTTGGTATCTGCATGGCCTGAAAAGCCTGAGCAGCCTCTAAGCGCCAGCGCTATTCCTGTTTTGCGACATGGCACCGCATTGCAGTGGTGCCTTCATACGTACATAGTTGCTGTGGCACCTTTGTCATGCTCCTGTCCGCGAAAATGACTAGGGATCCTGCCAACGCTTTGATTTGTTAGCTGCTGCTATTCGCGTTTACTTTGTTTGTGCTCATCACGCGCGCACGGCTCCTATTCTCGCCCCTCAACTTGCGCTTTGTCCGCTTGTCAACGCCACACAATTGGCTAAAACGTTTTCCCCGACAACGTTTAAGTTATTTTAAATGACAATGTAGCGTGCAAAGCAATTTTAAAACATTTGCACAACCTCTACTGCGGTAACTATAACGGTACTGTTTGTGCCATGTAAATCGTAAATTCGTATTTATATTAATACTTAGTTACTAGGTGGTACACACTGACTTTCTATGTACGTGTATACATACATAAGTGTGAGCAATTACAGTTTGTTTACAAGTTAAATTTATTGTTGCTAACGAGTTCGATAAACCCTCAGTGTAACTATGGAGTTTAAACGATTACTATGCTTATGGAATAACTAATATCTTAATTTGTATGTAAATATGTACTTATGTTTCCATGTAGCTATTTTTAAGAGATATTTTCCTTTGAAAATGAGGGAAAATTCTGACAAAGGTTACATATACATAAATTTCCATAAGAAATTTTTATTGATAGCTGTATACAAGGACTTCTGCATATATATATATATGTATACTATATTGGCCATAGCGTTGTATGAAAAATTTTGATGCCGTGAATTCAAAAGCTTTCGCACGGAAAAATATGAGTTTGGGAATGAAAATAGACATGACATTTTTTAGAATTTGATTTGGTAATTCCTAGTGGTTCCGGGTTGACCATATAACTTTTGCACCAAGGTAAATAACAGCATTGAGCATTATTTTCGACTTTTTTACATTTTGAGACACTAAAACGTTCTCGTATACTAACAAACTTTTTTTAAACAAAAGGTATATAAGATTACTTCTCCGACGAACTAGAGAAGTCTGCAATCAGTTGAAAAATCACGAAACGCGATAACATCAAAGACCCAAAATAGTGAAAATTTAGAAAAAATAAGAATTTTTTCTTCCTTACTCCATTTAAAATTCAATTTCATACAGAATATGTGCTTATCTATGTCTCCAATCTCTATTTCAAATGTTGGGATACTTTGGGTCAAACAATATTTTTACCTCTTCGTCGAATGTCAGCGGCCGAGTAAAATATTTCAATAACACTGGATCACAAATTTGTATTTTTTTTTCTGTGCTCCATATGCGACTAACTAATTGCTGTGTAGAATCGCTCGCTGATTTCGAAAATTGAGTTCATTTCTTTTTCTATGGATACATTTTCGAGATATTTGCAATTTACCGTTATTCAGCTAAAAAGAAGAAGATGTTCCACTTAATCACGTATAACTTAGGAACTAATTTAACAATCTTAATATGAAATGTAGATAATTAAAGCTAACAAGATTCCCCATAAACGGAATGCATATCACTATTACATAGGCCTAGTAGTTTCTGAGAAATTAATTAAAGATTCCAGATATTTAGTTTTTTTGTGAAAAAATTAAAAATAATTCAAATTTTAATACGATAAAAATAAAAGATAAAACTATTTTTTTGTTAATTTTTGTCTTGTATATCAAAGCTTGTTCTTTTGCGAAAAAATCGAGCTTATAACAAAGAAAATCGATGGATAAATCAAAAAGTAGTGAATGGGTAAATTAAAATGCGCAATGATTTTTTTGTATGAAATATGAGCAGAAAAAGAGGTTGCTCATACGCAACGTACGCTACATGCCGTATGAGTAACTTTCGTTTCTGTACATATTTTCATTTTTCCGTTTACAGCTTTTCTATTTATCCTTCGATTTTCTTCGCTGGCACCTCGATTTTTCCGAAAAGAACGGACTTTAATATACAAGACAAAATTTATAAAAAAGAATGTTTTCTCTTTTATTTTTCTCGAGTTAAAGTTTGAAGTTTTTTAATTTTTTCATAAAAAAAACTAAATATCTGGAATGATTAATTAATTTCTCAGAAACTACTGGGCCTATGGAATAGTGATATACGTACCGTTTATGGGGAATTTTATTAGCTTTAATTCGTATTAAGATCGTTAAATTAGTTCCTAAGTTATACGCGATTAAGTGGAACCACTTGAAAACTTATCCATAGAATAAAAAAATAACTCAATTTTCGGAATCAGTGAGCAATTATACATAGGAATTCGATAGTGACATCCAGTGAACATTTTTGCTGTAAACCAGTGTAATTTAACAACTTTCTCCGCTGGGTCATTCATGACTGCCAAATTCATTGCCTTTCTCTGGCAGGCGATGTCGAAGGATCGAACGATCAAAAAATCGTCCGGCGCAGGGTGTAACGAAATCACTAAGATCTTTATTTGCGAATGTGCTGCGTAAAAGAGTAAATCGATTGACTACCAACCCGTGGATATGCAACACATAGTAGTCCATGCGTAAGATATGCGCTATACAGGAATACTAACACAGGTCAACATTTGATCTACGCTGGAACACCAGAAACGTAAGTTGGTATCTATAGGTTTTCGGGGTCGCTGATCACGATTCCGGAGTCCGTGTGACCACATCACGTCAGGATCAAGGTCAAATGAAGGTCGAACATATTAAATCGAAATATATCCGTTTTTGGACCCTGGGTTCTGAAAGAACGGAAAATTTTACGTTTGGATATGTTTTTATCTTTTCGTAAAAGTGACCCTACAGGTCATTTTGGACGTCATTCCTGTGGTACTATGCTGGTATTACGTGTGAATGGCTATTTTTCAACCAATTTAAAATATCAAATATGTTTTGAAAAGAGACCTTTAGTAGAGTAGCTAGTTCTGAATTTGAATCAATAGTACACACATATTTAAAAATTTAGGACACAACGTGATCTACTAAGTACATATGTAGCTCATATCGATTAATACGGCTTTAAGGGATATGTGTATATTGAAAGTGTAGAAGTTGCGAGCACTGCAGTAAAAATACATACAAAAAGTTTTCATACAAATTTACGAAATAAAATTTTAGTAAAAGATTGAACTATTAATGGAATAATAAATTTGTATGGAAACTATTTACAAATGTCAACGATCAGAACTTTTTTTAAAATCTGTAAACTATTGTAATTTGTTTATTTGGAAATTATTATTTCTTTAGAAACTTCACCTCATTCTAATTTTATGTTTCTGGTGGTCCTCTCAACGAAGCTTGGCTAACGCCAATTTATATATTGTATTTATTTATTTTTTGTTGGTTGGTTGAAGTGACGAGTTTAACAACTCCAATTAGCCATTATGCGTGCCGTTTTAAAACCACTCATGTCTGTTAAACAACAGTAGCAGGGTTTGCCTATAAGCATGATTCTAGTCCTACATAGTGCTAGGCTGCTACAGAGCAGATGCTCCACCATTTCTTCCGCATCTGTTGAATTACAGCTACGACAAGAGGTGTTGTATTCCAGTCCTAGTCTTGCAGCAAGGATTCCCAGGGCTCAGTGCCCTGTTTAAATGGCAGTTAGTCGAGAAAAATCCCTCCTGTTGAGTTTAATAAGAAATGCAGTGCATTTTGCACAGTAGGTGGACCACAGACAGGATTATGGGTCTTCCCACCTACTATTAGCCAACTTTTTCCGGTGTTGAGAGATGTGGCTATTGATAAAGCTTAGAGGCACAAGATCCTTTTGAAGCCTGTGAGATATCCAGAGCCGACCCGTTCCTGGCTAGCTCGTCGGCCATCTCATTGCCATGAATTTTACTGTGCTGCAGCACCCATATCAGTGCAACAACATGTCTATCAGCTTAAGCCATAACGTTCTCTCTGCACTGTTTTAGTGTGCTGGATGTAATGCTTACAGAGCCAAATGCTTTGATCGCTAACTGGCGCTCTGAGAAAATAGCAATGCTGGTCCCAGGTAGCTTCGTGGTTAAAATTATTTTGCACGCCCCTTTTGATTGCAATGACCTCTGCCTGAAAGACACTGGCCGAATTCGGTAGTCGAATAGACTCTTCGATTTGGAGGTCAGCTGACAAAATTCCCGCTCCTACGCCACAATCCATTTTTTAGTCGTCCGTAAAAATGGATAATTCAAAGCGTTCAGTAAAAATAGGCTCCTTTCACTCCTTTCTTGGCGGAAACAGACATATAGTACTCTCTGTTTCGATTTGAGTTATCACTTTTATTTGCAAACTTTTAAAATTTCAGTGAAACATTTTTGTAAAAAATTTCAATAAATCGAAACTATCCCACCCAATAGCGAATCGAATAATCGAATAATGCTTAGAGAATTTCCGAAATTCGAATCCGAAAATCTAATTTTAACCCTCATTAACCATACCTAGGAATGACGCCACTAAAGCCTCCTATCTTCTTGCTTGACCCAGGACTATTCATGGATTCGGCGCAGGATTCTGACGAGGTCGCAAGAGTAAGAATTGAGTCTAGTCGAGCAATTGTTACTGCATACCCAAATAGTTTAACTCCTAACGGAGAGAAAAAACAAATTCAAATAAAACAATGCTTATAAAAGAAAGGATTTTATAGATATGTATATCGCTGAAACTTTAATTCAGCAACAGTGAATTGAGGTTTGTTTTATTAATTGAATTACTTATTAATGAAATATATTTTATCAAAATGCACAGTATGGTTAAATGCGAGGGAATATAAGGAAGGATCTTCTTATTATACATAGTTTTCATAAAAGAAAGAAAGTTTCCCGTCAAATTTCTAGTTGCAAAATACTGATTCGACTAGCTAATACGGTTATAGAAGCAAAGTATTGATAAAACTCTAATTTTTACATTGAAGTGTGAAAGTCTCACTATCTTCATATTTATTTATTTTATTTACATGATTATTTTCAAGCTAGACTAAGATAATGCAGACTATGAAATCTTTTAATCTTCTGGCCACAAAAATGTTGTGAAAAAATGCGGTTGCTATTTTGTGTGATTAAAATGGCAAAGAAAAATTGAAACTTTGATCTGAAATTTAATTAACGAAAAAGGTCTGTACTTGAGCTTTCATATTTAAAAATAGACGTAAAAATATGTATATGTGTTTGTGTGCATAGCCATCTATGTATTCTACATACAAATGGCTCTTAACTAGGGTGTTCGATTATTCGCCTTTTTTCGAAAACCGGCCTTAGAGTTATTCGAAAAATGGCCCAAGTTGCAAATTTTCAAATTAAGAAAAAATTGGATAAACCGATTTTATTTTACATATCTTTCTATACAGTAACACTTACTGTTAGTAAGAAATCATGACCAAAATTATAATGTAGCACTTAAAAATAGATATAGCTTTAATTTAGAAATCAATATGGCAAAATAAAATCGAAGTATTTTGAATTAAAAGTAAAACAGAAAAAATAGTGAAAAAGTTCTTTATCGGTAAAAACTCGAGTATATAGAGTCAAGTGCCTTGTGAATGAGACTACGCTATACACTGAACCAGACTGACTTTGCAAATATAGGGGCAAATTAGTGGATGAAATAAAGTGGACTTTAAAATTAGTTGCAGCTCTTTTGACAGATCTTCCCTTGAAAATTATGTCAATAAGCTGCAACTAACTTTACTGTCGTCTTTATGTTGACTATGAATATATCCCATAGCCTATTATAGACAGGCCTTGACGGACATTCATCGATAATCAATCAACACCTTCGTCAACTCTCGCCTCTTGTATTCCATAATCAGAGACTAACAACCACCTATGTCAGACGGAGAGCTCCTGTCGCTTCGTGAGACGTGCAATACTTCGACACAACTCCATTCTGAATATTGTATAAGGTCAAACTCCTCGGTCTGTTTTGAATAAGATGCCCCGACGACGCTAACCACTTATTCACATGCCAACTTAAATCAGCTCATCTAGCATACCTCTCCCTATATGTAGTCGATTCACTGATTTGGATAGAGTTTAGTAAGCTGGTACAACAAAAGCAACAGTGAAAAATTTTCGTTCGGTTTTCCTTTTACTTTTTTTTTGTAATTTTCTGTTAAATTAAATAAATATTTAGAATTCATAGATTCCGGTATATAAACAAACTAGGTGAAACCCCGGTTTTTCGATTTAAAAAACTGGTTTATACGGTATTCGAAAAATTAAGATTTCAAAAAACAATCTAAAAAAAATATGCAAAAAACCGGTTGAACCCGGTTTGGAAAAACCTAGTCTGATACTCTTAATCACTGCTATAACGAACTTTTAAGGCACGCATTTTCTCTATCAATAACACAATATTAATTTAACGAATTACCCATACTGAAGCAGCAATTTTTCAAAAAAAAAAAGTCTAAAAGGTATTCACCATTCAAGCACCCTTAAGCATGCATATGTATGTATTTGTATACACTAACTTCGCTACAGCTACACTCATTGCATGCGAAAAGCCTTTTACTGCTTTAAATTTCAAATTTTCACGCCATTTTGATTGGCTTAAACAGCTCACATAGAGTAGCTTTTCAACAATGACGCATTGCGCTCAACTTCAGCGAATCTCGCATTACTAATAGGCAGAGGTAAGTACTTAAATAAGTGTAAGGTACATAGGTATGTGTAAATGTATGTATGTAAATATGTAAGTATGTTAAACTTGACAAATGGTAGGCAAAAACTCCCCAGAGAGTGATATATAAATAAATAGCAGCGAAACATGCAATCCACCACCACAGCAGCCCCAGCGCAAAAAGGTACAGATTATTCGAACTGAGTAAGGGTCAAGCTGTTGTCGTTGGCATTTAAACGTTGAGGAATTATCAAAATATAAAAACCTCAAATTTTCAAAGCGGCTTTGAGCTTAAATATATGTTGTAGATGAGCAGCAATAATAAGCAACGTTAACACAGCCAGAAAAAAAAGAAGCGAAAAGGAAAATGAGGTTAAAAATGCTGAAAAAGGACTGAACACAAATTAGGATAAGAAGTGTGGTTCTGAGCGGGCGGTAGAGCAGGCGATGTCTAGGTTTTGACTATCTGTTCGTTTAATAAATTTTTGTGCAGCAGAATGACAACACTGCTGTTTTTGCTATTGCTGCTGCTGCTGCTTTTTTGGTCTGCTGCTTAACACAGCCTCAACAACACTGCTAAATATAATAGCGCTAACTTCAACAACCAACAACAATAATACAAACTGTGCAGCTAATTACCAGCATATTACAACAAAAAACAGAGCGCGCGCTAAAACAGCTAAAACATTAAACAACAAAAACAATTAGTTTTAAAAGCCATCATTCGCAGTCGTTAGCCTTTTTACGTTTTTGTCTGCACCAAAACCAACAACTGAAAATTGCCCCAAAAAGAAATAAAATACCACACTCAATATCCAGCGCAATAGCAATACCAACAAAAGCAGTTTCACTATTTCAGGCGAAGAAAAAAACGGCAACCTCAACTTCCTCCCACAACTGCCGCTCCAACTAGTTAAAATCCCTAAAAATCGTTGCACTTTTCACTCTGCAGCTTTTTCTCCACTTTGACCGCCATCATATCAAGTATAATGAATGAAAGTGCTTAGCCCAGTATTTTGGCGTTTCTCAGCTCATTTATTTTCAAATTTTGTTTACGAACTGTGATTCTCTGCGATTTGTTGTGGGTTTTTAGCGCCCGCTAGCGCATTCAGCCGCGTGCAAACCCTTTCGGTTGGTTGCCTGTTTTCGGCTATTTCTTTTTGTTATTTTTGCAAATTGAATGTAGTATTTTACATACTTTAGCCAGTGAAAGCTTGTTTTTTCCTCCTTCCAACTCGGACATTCAAACATAGTACTTGGCTGGCTGCTGCCTTTTTCGTCGCCATTGGTTTTTATACGGACTGCCGCTACACAAAATACTCGTAGTACGCGAGCATAACATGACGTAAAGTAGCAAAATAGCGACGCTCATTAAAAAGCAACCCAGCATTCCCACATACATACATACACCTTTTCCACCGAGACAAGCAGCGCTGAAAGTTTAGAGTTTGGCGAGTTGCTTGAACTGTGACAAGACAAGTCAACAGCACTCGCAACATTCAACATGCAACAGCAAAGTAGTATGGACAGTTGCGTGCGCAATAAATGTAACTCAGTATATAATTTTTTTTTTAAATGGATATTTAAATGACAAAAACCGAGTTTTAATTATATTCGCAAAATTATGATAGAATTCTTTTGCTCAAATCGACTTTTCTATTCGTCAAGGCGACACACTTTTTTTTGCAGTGTAGTACCTGCTTGTTGAAGTCGGTCGCGAACGCCTTACACACAATTGTGAGGTCGATTGAGGAAGCCTTCATACATAAAAACTTCACTGAGGGCGCTCTTTTCGAAATCGAGGGGCATTTAACAATGCACTACCGGAGGCAATAGTCAGTTCCGTGAAAAAGTTTCCGGTCGAAGCTGAGCTTTAGCTCATACACCGCATAATCAGTGACAGAGTTTTGGCGGTCGAGTGGGGTGGCGCCACCATTCAACGCAGGGTAGTCAGGGGCGAGCCCCAGCATGGTGTCCTCTCGCATCTTTTCTGGATCGTTGTCGTAAACGACCTGCTAGAGGAGTTGGCGAGTAAGGGGTGCCGGGTAATTGCCTATGTGTATTATATGGCAACACACTCGAGCGAATACCGCCAAGAATAGAGAGATATGGACTGCGGGTTAACCCAGCGAACACTGGGGGAAAACCATGTGTCGCAGCGTGGTCTTTCTGACCGAGGGTTTACCGGGGGCGATCTAGGGATCTCCTTGGGCCGCGAAGATGGACCTCTCAATTCTGGTGGGTGTACTGACAGGCCTATGTCCTATCGGGGTCCACGCAGTGAAATTAAACATGACACCAGACCCCTTTTGTGCCAGCTTCATGGAGGACGACAAGGTGGAATTATATCAACGCTTCCTCTTAGACTGCCCAGCTTTTATTAGATTAGGCATTTGGGTTCGGACTTTTTAAGTGGTAGGGAAGAGCTCTACGGGACTAACATCTGCTGCTTGTGAAGCTTCGTTCTCGGCACGCAGTAGTTCTCACTTTAACCTAGCAGGTACCGTTCGCAGTGGATTCATAAAGGACCAACGCTTACAGTCTAAGTGAGCCCCTTGACAAGGGGCAACCACCCTAAGCTGACCTAACATAATTGTAGACACGGAAGTCTCAGCTAACGACCCCAGAAAGAAATACTTAATTTCTGATGCATTTGTGACATCCACGCTTGCTTTCTTTTTACGAGTAATCGTGAGCATTTTCAAGATTACTTGATGCCTTCAGAAGTAGGGTTGCGCTTAGAAAATGGACAGCAAAGTATAAAGGTGGAGGAGAAAGAAATGATATTAAACTAGCACAGAGGATCCACTAAAAAAATTAGCTCGCATTTTGCAGCATTGGTTTCAAACTTCGTAGAACTTCAACTTGGGTGCTGATTTCTAAGGGACATCAAGTGGCCAACCGATATCGATAATTACTGCGGTGCACAAAAGTTACTCAGACGCTTCAAAACAATTTACGTATATATTTAAAAACAGTACTTAGATACTCGCGGATCCCCTGCTATGTTAGCTGCTCAAAACTATCTCATGGAGAGTGTCTCAAAACAAGAAACGTCTAAGGCAGCTATTATTTTAGACATGGTTGTCAATTTTTTGTTCATGCTAACGAACATATATATGTACATTAGACCATATCGAAAAAAAAAGCTCACCGTACACCCTCTCATGTGGTGTTTTTAAAAAACATTTAAAAATTAATAAAATTTTTTTTTGACAACCCTAGTGGTCGCCCAATTGCATTTTTCTTCATATCTTCGGCATTTATAGTCGGCTTTTAAAGTGTGATACACCAATGTTTTTGCCTCGAGGAGGGGGTTTTTCCTACGGAAGTTCATTGAGCTTAGGTGCTCTATAAAAAAAAAAAAAAAAAAAAATAAAATAAAAACAAAAAAGTTGGTTTTTTCGTATGGTTTTACAACTAAAAATAAAATGTGTTTTGTTTTGGGTTCTACTGAACTAATCGGAATACTTCTTCCGCAAAAGATTAATGATTTTTTACGGTCTTTGATTTGCTGTCTTTAGGGCGGTACGTTAGGGTAGTATCAATTGAAATCTGGTGGGTAAGTATCACAATGGAGCATATGAGGTCAATGAACTTCCGTAGGAAAATCGCCCTCCTCGACACAAAAACACTGGTGTATCACACTTTAATATCCGACTATAAATGCCGAAAATATGAAGAAAAATGTAATTGGCCGACTACTAGGGTAGTCCAAAAAAATTGTATTATTTTTTTAAATGCTTTACAAAAACACTTCATGTGAGGGGGTGTACGATGGACTTTTTTTATTTCGCCTGTAAGGCGAGACGCTCTAATGTACATCCCCAAATATTTATACGTGTATAAACATACATACATAGTTGTGCGTCATTCAAGTCTGTTGTAAAATGCGTACCAAACCCCATAGCTGTGTTGCTCTTTTGTGTTGTAACACGCGTGGCTAACAAACTCCTCACTTTGTAAACGAAAAAAAAAAAATAAATTGCTACAATCAAGTAGAAACTTGTTTGGGAAAGACGTGAGCGATGGCTGATTTTAACTTGTTAAATATGTGCGGTTTCTTAGATCACAAGAATGTCCTAAAACAGTGGCGAGTGAAGGGCGATAAAAGAGGATAACAAGAGATTGTAAGTGGTTTAAGGGGTATAAGTTGTTGGGACAAGTACCAGCTTATGTACTTGAAGGTAAGTTTGCTGTACTATAAATGCGAAGTGTGCACAATGGTTGTTACTTTTAGAAAGAGTTGAATATAACTATTATTTTCTTTATCAAAAAAGTCGGTTACTACTACGTAGTTGATAGACGTATTTCCGATAAAACTTAATTTTGGGGTTTCTTAAAAAAATCTAATTTATTGCGTTCAATAGACAGGAAACGCTTTATTCATATGATTTGACTCAGTTAAAATGCCACATGCATACTAAAATACTGTTGAAAACTATGCGTTTTCTCTTCTAGACTCAGTGGGATTAATCTGTAACGAGTTAGCGAACCGCAAACTGCCGCTAACTTGTTACAGAATAGCAACAAAGCTCTACAATGCCGATAGACTTCCAAATGAAATTGCAAGCTGCAGGGAAGGTGTGCAATAAAATTGAGTGGTAGCCATCAAACGAAATGCAATACGAAGATCTAAAATTTTACCGGGGCTGACACTGATTTGGCCAATAAATTGATCTAAATTAAAAATTATCTTTTCGAGGTCGCAATTCACTTTATACTCCTTACTTTTTTCTTCATCTCCTTAAGAGGTCTTTCGTTTTTGACTTTTAATAGTCTAGACTCTTTGCAAGCTTATACATCAATTGATTTGGCCATCGAGCTTAACGTGCATTTGCAAGCGCTGACTAGTTTGGAATTTTTTATTTGTGTTTTCAATGCCAGAAATGATGCCTGGATAGATATCTGTATTCCTTCACAGTTTCTTTTCAATACTCTACAGAAATTTCGCTTAAAAGATGCAAGTAAAGTCACAAAGTTGGAGTGAGAGAGATAGAGAGAGAAAGATAGAGATATACAGCATTTCAGAGAATACCCCTGCGTTCCCGCAGACCGTTTCGGACTCATGAGTCAGGAGAATTATCATCGATTGCCCTGCCTCTCCTCCGACTAGAAGGAAACTTCCCCTGAAGTTTTCGATGATTCAAGAAGGTATCAAAGAGGTTATTGAGACATTGAAATAAACGATAAACTTTTAGATGTCCGAAAATTAAATAAAGTCAGTTCTTTGTACATTCAATTAAGAAATTATGACTTTTTTTGGTACAAATTGTCACTTAGTGTGTGTTAAGCGTTAAAATTTGGTGGAAGCAATCCTTAAGGGAGAAAAAACCTAAGAGAGGAGGATAACACACACCATCTACATATTTGCCATTTTCAAAGCCGCTTTCAACAGCACGAAAAGTAGTTACCCATACGCCGGTATGGCTAAATTTGGTATCTCCGCGAAATTAAATTACCTTGAGCATCACCACGAGCGCCGTCAAGTAGGAATCCGAATTTCCGAATCATCAATTCACTCTTTTCTAAGTTGAATATGAAAGCGAGGCGCGTGGAGTATATCCTGGCAAACAATTCGCACCTCGACACCTTCGTCACTATTGAAACAAAGTTGCAGTAAAGTCATCACCCTATCGGAGGATTCTATAATTTTTGTAACAGGCGGTAAATGTCAGTTCTGCTTTGAGAATTGTGAAGTAAAGACATCTGCGCCACGTAACTGCTCCACCTTAAAGTTATGACTTTAAAAGAGCAGAGGCCTTCGTTTATTAAGGAATCAATCCTGGAAGTATTTAACGCGTTACCCGCTGGTGGTATCAGAGAAAGAGGAAGGCCTCCAATGAAAAGACAATGTGGAGAAAGACTTGGCATCATTTCGAGTTTCAAATTATACAATATATACCGTTAACAATCGATAATCATTATGTTAAAAATCGATAACCATTTCGTTAAAAATCGATAACAATTTCGGTAGCGGAAACGATATGTATGATGAGAACCGACGATTATAATAACGATAAATGATTATAATAGCGATAAAGATTACCGATAATGATAACGATAACCGATTATTACAACGATAAACCTTAATTAAAAACAATAACCTAAAATTATAAGAAAAATCTATAATAACGTCATCATTTGAAACTCAGTACTTGACTGGGTCGGGAAAAAATGTCTGCAATTATCCCTTCACCTCTAGGTTGAAAGTTTACTTTAAACCATAGCTGGGGAATAATGATTAGTAATCCTAATGATTAGTAATCGGATTAGAAACTTGTAGTTTGCAGAATAATTGATTAATTAGGATTAGTTGGCTATATTAATCGACTACTTATTGATTAGATTAGAACTAATCAAAAATCTAATCGCGATTAGTGACGATTAGCATATCTAATCAAAACTAATCAAAACTAATAAAAAACAAGTAAAGAAGGCTAAGAACGGGTGAAACCGAACATTAAATACCCGGCGCACGTATGAAACATCATTTTTTTACGATGCTGAAACCTACCGTTACGTGGTAAACAGGGATGGTTTTTTCCTATTTCAAACATTTTCGACAATATTCTCAGTTAAACTTAGAGAAATAGTTTAGCTGTGTTTGGTAGAAATCGGTAAAGCGGTT
>JAPVRG010271711.1:0-11842 GCA_029783565.1 Rhagoletis cerasi
TGTTGCAGTGCGGGAAAATTAAAAACGCTGCACAGAACCCAAAGTACTCCTCGGGGTCCAAATTTGAGAAAAGGTTTATTACTGTATATACTGTGACCTCTTTGAACTGAAGCTATCGACTGAATGGCTGAGTCGTTCGCTCTCGGCAAAAGTACACTACCACATGCACAAATGTGATAGTGCGCCCATCACTGGCTTATAGACATCCTCAAGAGCAAGCGTTTGATAAACTTTTTTTTATTTTTCATTAAAGTGCGTGCTGGAAGACAATATCATATTGAATCCGACTTAAGCTGTGAACTCAAAATTTCGTGGTTCGTCTAAATAAAGCTATGATTTCAAGGACATTTTGAATTTCTACACTCAGAAAAAAATTCTGTAAAGTCAACGGTAAGTTACAGGTTATTTCAACAGACTCTACATTTAAATCACATGCAACAGACGAATTCGTTGAATTAACAAGTGTTCGTTTGTTGAGCTATAAAACAATAGTTTAACAGTTGATATAAAATAAATTACCGATCAGAATAACTATTATGAATATGATTAATTCAACTGATTTTCCCTATATATATACAAGATGTTTTAAGCGTTATAAAATCTTAAAATCGTAAAATTTTACAATGGTTTAAAAATTTTGTTGTTGTCTTGCATAGATAAAGATATTAAAATAATACACTTCTGCATGTTATGAGTTCAGTGCGATATAACTGATCAGCTGATTTGCTGATGCTTGATTTTTGCAAAGGGCGGCGATTATTTTATGTTTTTTCACTCTGCTTTGGGATTTTGGCTGCGAAACATTTTTTATTTACTTAAAACAGCTAATTGAGAGTTATTTATTACATTATAGTTATGATAGGGGTGTTCACAACTGTGGTAATTTCCTAATTTTTCCTTACGACTTATAACTTTAAGAGACTATTGTGAATCCCCTAATAATATTTGTCGGATTGACCAGGATCAGTATTGTTTTTCTGTTGATTTTAACATAAAATTCTTTTAAATTAAAAGTGTCATTCTTCCATTTAGCTACTGAAAGTGTTCAATTAAAATTTGTTATCTGTAAGAGTGGCTGTTATTTCCAACAGATTTTCTGTTGATTTTAACAAAAAAATTCTGTTTAATTAAATGTGTTATTTTTCCATTTAAATACCGAAACCGTTGAATTGAAATGTATTATCCGTCACACTGACTATGAATAACTCAGTGAGTCTCCCCAGGTTGTTTGCATGTGCAAACAAAAATTATTAAATCAAAGAATGGTGCGAAGGCACTGTGGCCAATGGTAACCATCAGTTACCAACTCTGCATGGTTGTAGGTCATGCAAAATGCGCAATAAACTCCGCACGAATTGTTTGGAGGATGCGTCAAGGTAGGATATCAACTAATTACTTCATTAAGTTTTGTTATGTAACACTTGAGAAACGGATGAAATTTAATAACTTTATGTTGATGGAACGAATAAATTCAACAGGCTTATCTATTAAAGAAACAGGCATTTTTTATTTCAGCAGATCCTAATGGAAAGTCAACTCCTCGATTTTCGTTATTTTAACAGATCTTTTTGGAAAGACAACTTCAATTTCTGTCGAAACAATAGATATCTTTATGTTGAAGAAACAGATGCATGCAACTGGTTTATCTGCTAAGACAAGTATATTCTTCGTTATTTTAACAGATATTGGTGGAAAATAAACTTTAATTTCTGTCGAAGCAACAGATAAATTTAATAGGCCATCTATTACTTGTTCGTTGTTTTAACAAAGAAAAGTGTTAAGTGAACCAAAATATTGTTGATTAACAGTTAAGGACCGGGCTTTTCCAGCCACTCTAACCTAATCTAACAGTTAAGGATTGTTAAACTAACGATCCATATTTTTCTCAGTGTATCAGAGAAACACATATTTCATTACGCATTTTGTAGTTAAATATTCTGTGCTTTTTCATTGTTATTGAGTTTTCGTGGTTGCATTTACGTCATTAATCATCCCAGCAGTGCAATTCATCTACTTTATTGTTTAAATCACGATGTTAGTTGAAATTAGTTACAGCTTTTGTTTGTGGTTTATTCAAGGCGCTAATGTCTTTCTAGTTTAATAAGTATAATCAGTTTAAATTATATGCGCTTCTTTATTTGTTCTTTAATGTTTTGTGATTTTTGCGTTTTAACTATTATTCGTTTTCGCAATATGCTTGTCAAATATTGAATGTGTTAAATATACATGTATGAATATTTTTTTTAATTTAGGTTAAATGGAATTTAATATTGGCAAAACCATTAAAAAAAGTGTAATAAATTAACGCATTCGCCCAATTTTTTTATTGAAATGAATTGTGGGACTTATTAAAGACTGATTAATGCTGCGTTATCTAGTGTGATTAATTAAATTAGACCAACGAGTATTGTCTAATGGAAATAAAATTTTGCATACTCATTAATTAAATTTTGTTTAGTGTCCTAAAAAAGTCGCTGAGCCAACTACAGTTTCCGTTAGTATTGTAGGCCTTGAGGGTGATCTTCGTCAGAATGTCTAAAACTTTAATTCACGGTTTGTTCCAATTTTATGAGAGGTATTAACCCTAGTACTTACCATTGGTGAAACGAATACAGAAGGTGGCGCTGATTGTGATACCGTTAACCCTCTCTTGAAATTTTTGGCAGAATAAGCTGTTTGTTTGGCACAATACAAGATTTTGTTTACGTTCTGTTGAATGTGCATCAATCGTTGAATTTGTTTTCTCTCAGTTCTCTCCACGGGCGAATCTGTTATGACGTCAAGCCAAATTAATCTTACGAATTTCACATCAATCAGCGCAATCTTGTACCAGGGAGAGTACTAATATTAATGGGCGCAGCTGCACTAATTTTGTACCTTAGTTGTGGGATTTTTGCTGCGGTGGGAGATCTCAGTTGTGCCTCAACTCCAATTGAGTTGGCTCAGGTTGTGCCTCTTGACGGTCTTTTTTGCGGAACACATAGCTCTTATTTTAGCGGTGTTTGGGTTGAAGTTTCTCGCTTTGTATCCATAATTGGGTAGGAGAATGGGGATGGTTTCCCCGAACAAAAACCCGCTGTACCGGGTGAGAGCACCCGCAGAGTGGACGCTGATAGCCGAGTCGATCGTAAAGCTGATTCTCATCGCAATTGAGCAAGATTTGGTACCACAGAGTGTTCGTGCTTTAATTTTGTAATATTATTTGATAGGGCGAGAAAACCCTTCACTAATCAAAACATCATTATCCACAATTTTCCTTAAAATAACTAATAACCACCTGTAACGAAAGCGACTGAAAATGGTATTCCGTTTCAAAGCGCATCAAAGCAGAAAAACAGTTAAAAATTGGTACTCGTATTCTCGCATTACTCTCGACTCCGATCGGCTTCCACCCTGCGATGTCTGCGCGATTTTGTATGAAATTCTATGCATCCAGTTTTAAAGCTTGTTTCTCGCATCCACTATCTTTGCGCACGACTAGACTTTAAGCATTCATTCGGCGAGTGCTCTAAGATACAAAGCTTTTAAGATTGCTCACTATAATGAAACAAGCCGTTCATGAGTAGGCTTTAAGAAGGACCAAAGCGAGGTTGATTCTCGGCAGGAATCGTGTGACGACCTGGTCCGCCTGTGTAAGTAGAAAGAGTTGGGACAGGAATTTCGGTGAGATGGATGTGAGTCATTAAAAATTGGCCCACTCAGATCCGTGCGAACGTGAGAAGCCGCTGCGGACATATAGTTGATTTTATATTCCACATGTATGTATTAGCATACCAGTTTTTTAATCCATTTCAACGTCGATCCTTATTTAAAAATCCAATATTACTATACGCATACATATGCCAACTTATCACAAAATTAATTTTATCATTAAAAGTTATTCAATACTCAAATGACCTTCAATTGTCTGTTCCTTTTATTAATACCCTTACAACGAATGCCAACTTAAATAGTTATGTAGGCCAATCAATCGAAAGGATTTACTGAAAAAGTGAACCAATGCGAATAACTTGCAATGATTTCAATAAGTCTATATGTATATATATATACATTTGCATGTATGCATATTTACATACATGTGGCTTTGGCGCTTTTGATGGATTGAATTGGAGTGTTGCATATCACAATTTGTCTTACTCCACAACAATCAGATCGGTAAGATGGTCGTGCAGACAATAAACCAGTTAAGTGCAAGTGAATGTAACTTGTTGGTACCATGAATGTTGGAAGAAATGCGGTGATCATTTACTGACGTCGTGTCAGCATATGCAAAAATCGTAAAAAGTGGTATAAGCAGGCAATCGAGAATCAGCTGTTAATTGGAATTAATAACTACTTTTAATATGTACTTACAAAAGTGTTTATGTTAACGTAACTTTTTTAAAAGGTAAAATTTTTATAGTATTTTATATGCATCCTGCAGTGCTCGAGTAGTCTATAAGGTGCACTATAAGCTTTGAGTATGTGAGAAAACTAATATTGTTTGGCTGTTATGCAAATTAGAATTTTATTTACTAATTTATTTAGGGGTTTGTAACCAATTTTATTCTGAACACATATTTCAAAAATTTTCATTTTACATTGTTATTGGATTTTCTTCTGAAGACTGTGATATAACAATACTGTAGAATACCTTAACTACTCCCTCTTTTAAATTTGAAACGTACTCGTTTCAGTTCGTAGGCCTGGTCCTACTGTGTGACTATAACAAGCTGAAACCAAGTTTTAATAGAATTAACAATCAAAATTTTAAATATTCAAAATCGGTAGCGCAATCGAAAAAAGTAATACTTTTCTTGAAATTGGACGTATAACTTTTAAAATACCGCAAACGTTCATATGAGATCGCTTTAATGAATTCGTTCCCTTTGAATTAAACAGACCTGTTAAATAATGATTAATAATCGTAATGATTATTAATTAAAGCACGTTTTAATTGGGTAACCGTTTTATCATTAAATACCATTATTTGCACCTTTTTAATGACTAATAATTAATTTCAAAAAAAAAAAAAACAATTAATTTTAATTACATGATTATTTTGTTATTTTTAATTATTTTCAATTATTTTTTAAATTTTTTAATTGCATAATTAATATAATAATTTTATTATTTTCAATTAATTTTGATATATTTTAGTTACATGATTAATATGATTATTTGATTGTTTTCAATAATTTTTGATTTTTTTAATTATAAGATTAATATAATAATTTGATTATTTTCAATTATTTTTTGTTTTTGTTTTAAATTTTATGATTTATTTCAACTTGTGAATAATACATTGCAACGCAGTTAATATACATATGACGGGAATCAATACAGTAACATGAGATAAATGCACAAGGATAACAGCACTGGTTGCTTTATTTTATCTACTAATTTTTTTATTAAAGTATTGTCCATACTACAACAAACCCGCATACTATACATACATCAAAGTTCCAAATTTAGTGTAAAACTTAGGAAAATTCCACACTTTTGTCAATATACACACATAGTCCACTTCTTAATTAGTATTTACTCGTACAGTGGATTTGGTTTCAGTTACTTAATACTAACTTATGAAAATTTGCCTGCCAAACAAAGCTTCATCTATTTAAAAAAATAATTAAAAAAAATCATATAATTAAAAATAATCAAATAATTAAAAACAATCAAATAATTAAAAACAATAAAATAATTACAAATAATCAAACAATTAAAAATAATCAAATAATCAAAAAAAATATTTGATTAATTTTGATTATTTCTAATTATTTTTGATTATTTTTTTAATGGCTATTAATCATGATTACTTTTGATAATTTTTAATTATAATTATTTATTAATTTCTGGGTTATGTAAGATAATTAAAATAATCACTAAAACTAAAAAATGCTGAAAAATTAATGATTAATAATCGTAATGGAAATTAACAGCTCTGGATTAAAACTGCTGTTCCAAAATTTCTTTCAATAATTTTTTCGACAAAAATTGTATCAAACTTATTTCCAAGTCGCCTATTTCAACCTCAAAATTGGCTTCACTGTATAAAGTAATAATAATAATAATAATAAAAAGCTTTTTTTAGCATTATTGAAATAATATTCGCTAATAATTTGTTTAAAATTCTTCAGCAAACATCAGTCTGCGCAAATATGTTAAGCACTTACAGTTTTAAGTTGACAATTTCTATTTGCCAATTCTATTACGAACATATGTATATCGAAATTTAACGCCTGTAAAGGAAGAAGCTGTAGAATTTTGTATTTCCACTAAAGTCTCCAGACCGCAGTGAATCGCGTTAATACTATTTGGGTTAACCACATATTTTAAACATAGTAGTAAGTTTCAAATTACATAAAATTTTTGTGGGTTTAATCAAGGATGGTCCCTTTGTTAAAAAAAAGTTGCCTACAGAGAGCATCGGCTACTTTATTCTCTCAGCTAAGTCCTAACTAGCATCATCACTTTTTTATGATTTCTATTACTTTCTCCCTCGATATACTCATTTTATTAAATATTTTATAAAATAGATTTACAAATTATATAAATTAGTTAAATCATAGAATCGCTATACCTTCCATCTTTTTAAGAAAACTTTCAAGAGAAACACTTTCTTAATAATGTTTGCACAATACCATAGAAATAGTAGCTATCCTTTCGCAGAACATTAAAATTTTTGTATAAATTTTTAACAAAACAAGTAAAGAAGTCTAAGTTCGGGTGAAACCGAACATTAAATACCCTGCGCTCGTATTAAACATAGTTTTTTTTCACGATTCTGAAACCTACCGCTACGAGGTAAACAGGTGTGGTTTTTCCCCATTTCAAACATTTTCGACAATATTCTCAGTTAGACTTAAAGAAATAATTTAGCTGTGTTTGGGAGAAATCGGTAAAGCGGGTACCGAGACAAACTTAATTAGTCATAAGAGGGGCGGTGTTACGCCCATTTTCCTAAAGTCCATAAAATTATTATTTCTTGTTAAAAGTACAAACTTTAAGTAAATTACCGATTCTAAATCTCGAAATATCGAAGTTTTCATATTTTTGAAATTTTCGTTACATGAAAAGTGGGCGTACTTTTATCCCGACTTCAACCAGCTTTCATTTTGGTGTCAATGACATAAATTTTACTGAGTTTGGTAGAAATCGATAAAACGGTTACCGAGACACACATATGTAGTCATAACTGGGCGGTGCCACGCCGATTTTCTAAAAATTTGTTATAATCGTACTTCTTGCTAAGGAATTATTGCAAACATAAATATTGAGTAAATTAGCTTCAGTAGTTACCGATTTAACACAGATTTCGTATTTCTGTACATTACCGTTGTATGGAAAGTGGCCATGATTATTTTCCGATTTCAAAAACTTTCGACCGTTTCCTACACTGGACCAAGATCAACACTTGTGTCAAGTTTGGTTGAAATTGGTAAAGCGGTTACCGAGATATACATTTAAATCTATAAGTGGGCGTGGCAACGCTCCTTTTTCCAAAATGTATAATATTCTTATTACTCGTTAATATATGTGACCCGGCCTATGAAAAGGTGGCTTATGACTCAAAAAAGAAAGGACTTTCTAGTTTTCACCACGTGAAAGAGCGTCTCAAAAACTATCGAAACCATGGAAACATTTCTTTTGAGTCATAAGCCACCTTTTCATAGGCCGGGTCACATATTATTATATTTATAAATTTTGAGTCAATGAGCTTGAGTAGGTACTGAAATATCGCAGTTTTTGTATTTCTGAAAATTACCGTTATATGGGAGGTGGGCGTGGTTATTGCCCGATTTCGGCCATTTTCAATACCATCCGTCCTTATCCCAATAGAAGTACACATACCAAGTTTCGTTGAGATATCTCAACTTTTACTAGAGTTATCGTGCGGACGGACAGACAGACACGGCTTAATTGATTTCTCTTTTCATCCTGAGCATTTTGGTAGATACAGGGTGGCGCCGAATGAGCTATATGGTTTAAATGGTTTATAACTTTTTTATTTATGCGATTATTATAATTTTTTTTTTAATACAATATATTATTGGGGAATTTTTCGCAATTAGCTTTGAAAAATGATATCCTGTAAGTGATGTCCATTTTCTGCTTCGCACATACGTGCTCTTTTTAGCATATTTTCCATAACTTTTCGCAAAATTTCGGGTGTAATGGCCATGATTTCATTTCGAATGATTCATAATTAATTCCCCAAGTATTGTTCACAAATTTCTGAAAAAAAAATTACAAAATAATAATTAAAAAAGTTATAAAGAATTCAAACCATATAGCTCATTCGGCGCCACCCTGTATATGTAAGTCTATATCGGTCTCGATTCCTTTAGGCTGTTACAAACAACCGTTATGTGAACAAAGTTGTAATTTTGATATTTACAGTTTAAATTTAACTTTAAAGTTTAAATATCTCCTTTCTTGGGAGACACAACTTGATTACTGAAATCAACTAAATCCGCCTTTACAGCATTATTTTATAGCATTTATATATTAATATTAATTTTAGAAAAACTGCTGTAATGAAACATTCACGGCATGCAGGAGTTGATTGTAGTTAACATTCTTCCTTACAGCAGGGTTGCGCGATTTCAAATCCTTTTTGATCCGCCATTAATTAAGAAATATATTTGACTTGTGATTTGATTTGTTGGCCAAATAAGGAATAAAATTTATTTGTGATTTGATTTGTCAATCAAATAAGAAATAAAAAGGATTTGTGATTTGAATCGTTGACCAAATCAGAAATCAAATTTATTTGTGATTTGATTTGTCAACCAAATAAGGAATAAAATGTGCAATTTGGTTTGTATCGCGAATCAATTTGTTTGGGAATCCTGAAAATCTCAAAGAAGTTCCGAAAATCCCGAAATAGTCCCAAAAATATCGAAATTCGTTGAAAAATTAAATAAATTTCATTTCTTATTTAGTTGACAAATCACAAATCCTTTTTATACCCGAGCGCACTTGTGCACAAGGGTATATTAAGTTTGTTCACATAACGGTTGTTTGTAACAGCCTAAAGGAATCGAGACCGATATAGACATATATATATCAAAATGCTCAGAATGAAATGAGAAATCGATTAAGCCATGTCTGTCCGTCCGTCCGTGTACACGATAACTCGAGCAAAAATCAAGATATCTTAATGAAATTTGGTATGAAGTTTGCCCTTTACCCAAGGTAGGTTGGTATTGAAAATGGGCGAAACCGGACAATAACCACGCCCACCTCCCATATAACGGTAATTTTCAGATATACAAAAAATTCAATATTTTAGTAACTACTGAAGGTTATTGACTCAAAATTGACATTTGCAATGATATATTAAACGGTCGAAAATTTTTTAAAACAGTGAATAACTATGCCCACTTTCCATATAACGGCAATTTACGGAAATACGAAATCTTTTATAAATCGGTAACTACTGAAGCTAATTTACTCAAAATTTATGTTTGCAATAACTCCTTAGCAAGAAGTACGATTATAAAAATTGTTTGTGAAAATGGGTGTGGCACCGCCCAGTTATGACTACATATGTGTGTCTCGGTAACCGTTTTATCGATTTCTACCAAACTCTATATGCTTAATGTACTTCACACAAAAGGCTGTTGAAAATGCTTGGAATCGGGCTAAAGCTACGCCCACTTTTCATATAACGGTAAATTTTAAATATATGGAAACTTCGATATTTCGAAATTTAGAAACGGTACTTTACTCAAGGTTGGTATTCACAACAATTTCTTAGAAATATGATTTTTATGGACTTTAGGAAAATGGGCGTAACACCGCCCACTTATGACTAATTAAGTTTGTCTCGGTACCGCTTTACCGATTTCTACCAAACACAGTTAAACTATTTCTCTAAGTTTAACTGAGCATATTATTGATAATGTTTGAAAAAGGGGGAAAAACCCCCTGTTTACCACGTAACGGTAGGTTTCAGCATCGTGAAAAAACGATGTTTCGTACGTGCGCTGGGTATTTAATGTTCGGTTTCACCCGAACTTAGCCTTCTTTACTTGTTATTTCTTATTTGGTAGACAAATCAAATCACAAATAAATTTTTTTTTATTTGGTCTACAAATCAAATCACAAATAAAATTTATTGAGGATTTGATGCAACTTTCAATTCTGAAATAAATTTTATTTGTGGATTTGTGATTCGACTAATTCAAAATCACGCAACCCTGCCTTACAGGAATGGATACGAAGTTTTGTTTTTCAGGATTCAACTAAATTTTACTGACTGCCACCTTAATCGATATTCTTAACAGGAAACGTTTTTGATGTGCAGTTTAAGGATTTTGTTTCTTACAGGAATGTGCTTATTTATGATTATATGATCCTTTTCCAAAAAAATTTCAGATTTCAAAAATTTTCATTTTATTCATGAAAATATAAAATTTCAAGCAACTTCTTTTCTTCTGAAGACTGTGCCATAACCATACTTGTACAAGTATTTTCTAAGTTTAGTACAGTGCCTACTCGTACTTAATACAAATTTACCTGGGGATAATTGGGGCCCACTTGGCATCTCATGAGCTGCTTGTAAGTAATGATGCAGGCATGGTTGTCAAGTCCTCCACCATCACAATCTTTGTTTTTTACAGTAGTTTAAAGTTTACACTTTTTAGTCACAAATTCAACTATATATATATAATACATACACGTAATTTTATGCAAAAATCGACTTCAAACATAATTTTTTGTTTTGAGAGAAAAATTAAGCGTGAAAATTTTCCTTGAATATTTTAACCACACAACTCCAACCATAACAGGTCTTTTGAGCCTTATTTTGAAGAAGTTGCATGTGAGATTATTAAAAAAGGCAGATAGAGAATTAAAGTGTTATACAAAAAAGTTAAGCAGGAATTTTTACTAGGGTTCATCGAAGATGAAAAAAACCCTCCGATTAAATATGAGTGCGCTATACATAGGTTTTCATTTAAATTTTGGGTAGGGTCATTATAAATGTACATACATATGATGGTGTAAATTAAGAAATAATGCGTAAATAGAATTCTTGTCTTCAAAAACCTTTGAACAATAGAATTTAGCGAGAAATGTTTTCGTAAAAATCGTTAACCCCTTAACTCCTCCGATTATGGGTATTTTTGAACCTTTTCAGAAGAAGATCATTGAAAAGTGGAGATACAGGGTTACATGTTCTACAAAAATGTTAGGCAAGAAATTTTACTAGTCGTCACCGCAGCGTAATCAAACACTTCCATTACTCGCATCTCTAATTAAAACGTAAACAAAGAAGAACTAAAAGGTGTAAAGTTTAATAAAGTAAAAGAAAAAGGTCTAGTAGAAATTGTAAAACAACTCGACACTCTGTTCACAGTTGAATAAATTGTTCATAACTGTGACTGATTGCTGTGATTGAAATTTAGTTGCGACCGCTAATTCATTAAAGTTGACTACCTAACGAGGAAAGTCTTAAAGACATTGAGGTTATATCGAAATACGTAATGCATGACGGCGAGAAGTATGCAATAGTTATTAGTTATATACAAACTTACTATGAAATCAACGGTAGCGGTAGAAATACGATACTGAATATACATTTGTACAACGCACGTGTACATATTTAGTTGCCTGTTATTCGGTAGCGCTTTGATATACATCAAATTTCACTCTACTCATTTGTCTTGCTTATTAGCGGGAAAACGACTTCATTACTCAACCAAACTTTGGCGACGTAAATAATATATCAAACACCCTGCTGTCAAATGCTAAGTCCTGTTGGTAGTAGTTCGGAGCTAGCTTAAAGCTCAACTGGTTCGACATGTATGTAGATGGTCCTTCGAAATGACAACCATAAAGTTGATAATATGAA
>JAPVRG010271715.1:0-10077 GCA_029783565.1 Rhagoletis cerasi
TGTCCCTTAACAAAGCCATTGAGGCACGTGCAGTATATGCTGTGGCTCCATCTTGTTGAAACCACAAGTTTGGATGGTTTTCCACAGCTGGCCTGATACAATTTTCCAACATCGTCCGATATGCAGCACCGTTGACATAGATTGAGACACCACTTTCATTTTCAAAAAAATATGGGCCAATTATCCTTTCGGAGGATACACCGCACCAAGCAGTAAACTTAAGTGGGTGTAATTCTCGCTGATGCACTCCTCTTGGATTTTCCGTAGCCCAAATCCTGCAGTTTTGCTTGTTGACGTACCTATTTAATAGGAAATGGGCTTCATCGCTCATTACCAAATTGTGAACGCTGTGTCAACACAATAGACCGTTGGTTTAAAAAATGAAATTCAATTATTTGTGCACGTTGTTCGATCGTATAATAATTAATAACCCAAGTCTTCTTCACAAATTTCTGAAAAAAAATGAAAAAATAATAATTAAAAAAGTTATAAAGAATTCAAACCATATAGCTCATTCGGCGCCACCCAGTATAATGTTGTGTAAAGAACTTATCTATATTAATTATATATATGTGACCCGGTCCTTTCTTTTTTGAGTCATAAGCCACCTTTTCATAGGCCGGGTCACATATATTAATTATATAAAGAGAAGTCCCTTTTTTTTTGTAACAAGTAATCTCGCGAACCGCTTGTCCGATTTTCATGAAATTTTGTACATAAATAGATCTCAGCAACCACCATATTTTAGGCCAAAAAAAATTTATTTTTTCCGGTAGGTGGACCAGGGACCGATCTATTCGAAAACATCTTATTACGGTCCGATTCGCTTAAAATTTAGTACGTAGGTAGCTTTTCACCTAGATATAGCATATAGGATCCCTTTTTTCCGGGAAGTGCACCAGGGACCGATCTATTCGAAAAAATCGTATTTATGGTCCGATTTACTTAAAATTTGGCAAGTAAGTAGCTTTTTGCCTAGATTGGCATATAGGATCCTTTTTTATGGGATGTGGACTAAGGACCGATCTATTCGAAAAAGTTTTATTTATGGTCGGATTTGCTTAAAATGTGGCGCGTAGGTATCTTTTTGCCTAGATTAGCATATAGGACCATTTTTTTACGGTAAGTAGGCCAGGGACCTGTCTATTCGCAAAATATCTTATTTATGATGCGGTTTACCAGTCGAAGCAAGAGGTACCCGAGCGGACATCATCAAAGCATGCTTTAAAACAGGGGCTTTGTGGCATGACATTAAAAAGTTGGATTTGCGGACAAATATGGGAGCCAATCTTAGTAGGGTTGGTTCTCAGTTCCCTCAATCCGTGCTTAGTATTGGAAATGGAAGTATGCAAAATATCGATGGATACTTCACTGTAGATTTCAAGATTGGTGAAGTGATGCACTCCTAAACGATTTGATTTATGAAGTGCACCCAGATATTGAAAATATTTTATACAAATCATACATTTGGCTGTGCGAGAGAGCAATTGTCTCGCCAGTATTAATCTATGTAGAAAACAAAAAAAATTTGGTTTTCTTTAAAAAATAACATTGAAAAATACGTACAACGTTGTATCCGGCAGCTAGTAAATAAATAAAATAAATAAATATGTATGTACTTTAGGGTGGCCCTTAAATGTATGAAGCACATTTTTACATCAGATTTCCTAAACCTCAACCCCTACATCGATTCTAATATAGTCAAAGATATCACACATAAATTTTGGTCCCATTCGGAGACCGTTTAGGCGTGTCGCACAGGAGTCAAAATTCAGATTCCACTATGGAGACTCAAAAAATTAAAATTAATTTGTTTTTCATCTAATACCCAAAATCGATACTTCTGTAGGCGCAGATATCACACATAAATTTTGATCCCGATTGGAGTCGGTTAAGGCGTGTCGCACAGTCATCAAAGTTCAGATTCATTGTATATATGTATGTAGTCTCCATAGAGGAATCTGAAACTTTGACCCCTGTGCGACACGCCTAAACGGTCTCCGATCAGGACCAAAATTTATATGTGATTTCTGCGCCTATAGTAGTATCGATTTAGGGTATTGGATGAAAAAAAAAATAATGATTTTAATTTTTTGAGTCTCCATAGTGGAATCTGAACTTTGACCCCTGTGCGACACACCTTAACCGTGCCCAATCGGGATTCAAATTTATATGTGATATCTTTGACCGTGGTATTACCGATTGAGGGTGTGAGACTTAAAATTTCATCTTAAGGACCACCCTAATGTACTTACTTTCATGTAATACAGTGGCTCTAAATTGTGCTTCTTTCCAGCTTGGATTTAAATTTAAAACTACTTCCTTCTAGAGGTTTATTTTTTTTATTCACCTTTCACCTCACCAATTTTATAGGAAAACGCTTAATATTTTTCTTTAACACACGTGCGATGGTATGTACTTAAGTATAATCTCGTTCCGGTTCTTACGTCAATTGTGCAAATATCGGCATTAAGAAAAAATCGTTTTCTTCGCCGTTAGGGATTATGGTTTTTTTACACGCTTCTTGATGTCGTTGACATATTTATTTCTTTTAGAACGCTTCAAAGAGCTCAAATCCGATCATATCCGTGTAATCCACTTCATTTTCCGAAACAAAACCTCAGCAAGTAGCTAGTGCCAATCATTTTGAATTTACTCAACTGACCATAAAAATGTTGGCTTCAGATTTGGCATATGTCGCCTTTGTTTTGGTTTTTGACGTTTTTAAGTCCTTTTGCTTCACACATCTGTATCGGAAGCATCAGCCTGAGATTTATGTCACATTATATTTGTAAACGTGCCTACCTGGTGGACTAAATACAATTTAAATATTTATATACATATGTACATGTATGCATGGATGTGTGAGTGATAAGTCCGATCGATATCTGCGAACGTATGAAAAGTAGATTAGTCCGTGGTGCCAATAAGTTGAAGAACAGTGGGTCGAACCAGTGGTTAGAAGTTAATAAAGATATTATGTGCCTTTGCCAATGGGTATATGTATGTCTAGAAGACTTGCCAAATGTAGTTTGTGCTGTAAGTAGTTTTCCCGTAATGGCTTGCGTACTTTTTTTTTTGAATGCAGTCAGTGTTTAGGTTAAATTAGTGTCATAATGGCGACAAAAACATTGTAAAGGCACAGGCATTTCTACAGATGAGTCCGCAATATGACAAATGATGGATCTTTATCGAAATCAATTTTGCGATCGGAAGAAACTATGGTAAGGACTGCATGGAATAAACTTGGCCGTCATACTTTCTTCCATATTCTCCTATTAAAATGTATACACATGTAAATCAAAATTTTTGCATCAAATATCAGAATCCTTTCATTGAAAATAAAAAGTTATTTAACGAGAAAATAGCAAAAGAATTGGATTTGTCAGTAAGTGTTATTAAAAGCAGTGACTTGGATAAAATGATACGAAACTCTCTCTGAGAATATAACTTAAACTTGTTTTCTGAATTGGCAGCACTCTTTAATAAAGTTGGAATGAACAGCTGATAACGCAAAATAGCGAGCTGCCACTAAATACACAACAAATTTACCCATTCAAATTCAAAGGATTTCTCGCATATACTTAAAAAAGTCTTGTAAAAAATAGTATTTTTAAGTAAAAACTTTTTTAAAGGTAGTTTAAGAACTTTATAACACTAAATAAAAAAGAAGAAAAAAAAATTCAATTTGTCTTATCAAAAAAATCCCAAATATTTGCCAATATTTTTCGGTGTAGTGGCAATATTGGCTCTCACGAGAAAAAGAGTTTCGTATCATTTTATCCTTGGCAGTGATCGGCAGGCCATAGCTCACTGAGCGCTCTCCGAGCACACTATGTTTCACACGTATACGAACAGCAGGAGCGGAGTAATGCCCTGCAGTAATTCGGACTCACCCTAGGCTAGCCCTCAGATAGTCCCTATTGTTACCAGTACTAGTCCCTCATAATTCCCCTGCCAATGGTTTCAACTGCCATTTTTAGCATTGGCGTGTCATTGGAAAAGTACCGGTCCACTCAACACTGTCCGTAAGATAGTCCTGGGCTAGTCCAATTTTGGAATTTTTTTTCGTTGGAGTACGATTGCGTTCTGCACTTCACAGATGATTTTTCATATTTCGGAAACACAAAAAAAAAATTATTTTATCATTTTGTAACAATGTTGCCTCTCTGACGGCATTTGAACCGGGACCCTCCTGAAAGCTAACAAATAGTGGCAAGCATCTCTGTGCACTGAGCTACAGCCGCGCATGTGAATGTGTGTTCAAATGTTTCTTTTTGAATCAAGGCCAGACCAAGTGATTGTGGCATTTGCAGGGCGGTGTTCTTTAAACATTTTTTTATTGAATTGCAAGACAACACCACCCTGCCACTGTCAAACTGTACTTTTCGTATATCTCTAGACCGGTTGCTTCGGGACTGGTCGGAGGTTAACATTTTCGATCCAACGCACACAGTCTCATTCATTGAATTGCTTGAATGTGTTAGAATGCCGACCACTGATTTAAGGTTTTCGAAAGCAGAATAAATGGCGCAAAACAGAATGGCTTCACGCATTCTTAAACGGGCGTATTGAGCGAAAGAAAGGCTCCGTTAAAAAAGGTGCCACCTGACTTCGAAAAGGCAAAGAAAGTTGTGATTATAAAAAAGGAAGATCCGAGCATTTCATAAGGGAATTGGCAAGTATGGTTGACTGCTCAGCATATTTAGTGCGCAGAAATAGGAAAGAATCCGGGTTGAAAACCTACAAGGTGCAAACAATTACAGATAGAAACGCCGCCATGAGCGAGTCTGCAAAAGAACAAGTTCAATTGTTGAAATAATTTTTTTTTGAGAAATTCGAATGTTGCATAAAGGACGACTAGATGTACGTTTTAGCGAACTTTTCTCAGCTTCCTGGATAGGAAATTTATACAGCCGATTGTCGAGGAAATATTGGAAAGTTTAAGAGCGAAAAAAGTGAAAAACTGTTCAAGAGAATTTTCCTTGTTTTACGGGCATCATCTCTTGAGGCAAAAGAAGTAGCTCATTCGCGTCATCGGGGACAATCAACAACGGTATATAATATACGAAGAAATGCTTAAAGAAGAGATTATTTCCGTACTTACGGTTATCTAAAGTATCAAATTTTTTTTTTGTAAATCAGCTTTGGAGTGGTTTCAAAGGAATTACGTTATTTGGTGCCAAGAGAAGCCAATCCTCAAATTTGACCCATACTGCCCGCTCTTTAAAAGAAAAAAATTAAGATAAAAAAAAAACAATGGGCAAAGGCCTTCAAAGCCTGGACATTAAACTAAGACTAACTTTTGCCTACATGTGCCTCTTTGGGCTGAGAAGGCGGTTGATAGGCCGAACGCTCATTCGAAGAACTAAAATTACACTGTAGAAATCGCTCATTATGCCCACTCATTTATTTGGCAAAGAAATATAGATGTGTAAACGCTACGAAAATGCTTTACAAGCATTTGAGAGAAGTGTGCTACGTGGGCGACAGGGTCAAATGAATATCTAATAATGGAACTTGTGCCGTACTTATGGACGACTATGCTCTCCCGAAAACAGTTCCTTCAACCCGTCATCCACGGATGCAGAACGAAAGTAAGGACCCCACGAACATCCCTACCTGTACTTGGGATGATAACTGTCGGAACTTAACAAATAAAGAAGCAATTTGTGAAGTTTTTTGGTCTCGACCTAAATCAAAAATCAGCTACAGAGCCTTAATACTCAATTATATATTTTGATCAGTCACTCGTTAAAATACTTAGGTTTTCTTGTAAGAGTTAAATGATTTACTTGATTGTGGAACAAGGGTCAAAAAGCCTATGTGGGGGTAGAGTTAAAGGGTTAAAACATTTTAAGGAAAAATTTCTTGCATTCTTTTACTATTGATCAATGGTTGATAAGAATTGTACCCAAAATCGATGTATATATATGTACATTCATAATGGTACTATTCCAAATTTATATAAAATCCTATATCGCACCAACGTTTAATCGGATACTTCTTTCATCGTCGGTGACCCCCAGTAAGGTTTCATGCTTAACTTTTTTTTAAATGAACCTACTGGGATCTCCTTCAAAATAAGAGTCAAATAGACTCATTCAGCCTTATCGCCAATTCCATGTGAATAAGTCGCTCCCATAATTTAATAGGCAAAACAAAAACAAATTGGGAAAAGCTGTTTTTGTTCTGCTTTATAATTTTTGCGAATATTTGCCACATGGAATCCGCGATAAGGCTATTTATTGTATGAGTTGTTGGGCTAAATGCTAGCTAATTTTAATCTTTGTAGGTCAGGAGTTATGCCCGGAAAAAAATTTGTACATAAAGTTACATGTAATATACCTAATTGAATTTGTTACCAAAAGTTTAAACTTTAACCCACTGTAAAAAAAAAATTGGGAAGATGTGATTCCTTTTAGGGTGTGACTATAATGTATAGATACTACTATTTAAGTATAGTTTGGTTGAGGCCCTAAACAAAAGTTTGTTCCACTGTACTATGAAATCAGCGAGTTTGCGCTTCCGACTTTTTGCTCCACAACCCACAGTGCAGTGCGCTCTTGTGATGATACACTTTTGATCTTAATTCGTTAAACTTTATTCAATTTGGCAGATAACACGCTTTGCGGATTATGACAGATTAGTTGGCTCTCGCATGGTCTATTGTTTCTCACCTACATACATACATACTTACAAGCTGTGCGCCAAAATCATTTTCCGGCAATCTCTTTTGACCTAAATTTTTTTCGATTTTAGAATTTTACAATAAGTACAACTATTTGACTGACGAGTATAGGCATCACGTCGCCACGGTTTGAAAATGAATGCGGGTGTGTTTTGCACACCTTTGTGTGTTTGTATTTCTGGCTACCGTAATGCCTTAATCGGTCTGAATGAAGTTGGGCAAGCGTAAGTGGTTTTTCACCATTGAAAACTCAATATTTTTTGGCCGTTAACAATAACGAAAAGTCAAATGCAAATTGAAAAAAAAAAAAAACTGCACTACCGGTGGTTGAGTGGTCAAACGGCGTGCTGCTTTACACAACTGCAGACATACAAGGATGCATTTTTTTCCGCAAATTCCATTCATACTTAGGTTTTTGCAATTATTATTTGCAAACCAATATACATACGTAGATATCTATATATGTATATACATTAGGGTGGGTCAAAAAAAAAGTATTTTTTTTGGATCTGACACACGAAAACTAGTTCCTAGGTACCTCTAGAAAGTACTTACCAAATATGAGCTCTTAATATCAACGGGAAGATTATGCTCATCATAGTTTTTTCATTTTCAATTTAGTCTCATATAAAAATGGTCATATCTTATCACCACCAATAGATCGTTAAAGCAGTTGCATCGTCAATATTTATAGGAAATTGAACGCTCTACGAAAATGGTGTTATATACTCTTTTCATTAATCTAACCATTTACAGGATATTCAAGGTCAAAATTGAAGTATTTTAAGGAAAATAACTTTTTGTTTTGAATTTTTGTAACTTACTAAGAAATAATTATTGTCAAATGAGTTTCAATTATTGCTATAGGAAATTGAAAGCTCTACAAAAAAGGCATCTTTTGTTTTATTTTTTTTTAATGAGTGGGCATTGGAATTCTACTGCGAATATCTTCTAAATGGTTAGAGTAATCGATTGACCACAACGGACCTTTTTTGTAGAGCGTTAAATTCCCTATAGAAATAATTGAAACTCATTTGACAAAATTTTTTTTTTAGTAAGTTACAAAAATTCAAAACAAAAAGTTATTTTCCTTAAAATACTTCAATTTTTGTCCTTGAATATCTTTTAAATGTATAGATTAATGAAAAGAGTATACCGACCATTTTTGTAGAGCGTTCAATTTCCTATAAATATTGACGATGCAACTGGTTTAACGATCTATTAGTGATAAGATATGACCATTTTTATATGAGACTAAATTGAAAATAGAAAACTATGATGAGCATAATCTTCCCGTTAATATTAAGAGCTCATATTTGGTAAGTACTTTCTAGAGGTACCTAGGAACTAGTTTTCGTGTGTCGGATCCAAAAAAAAAAAATACTTGATATTTTTTGACCCACCCTAATATACATGGTACAAATAAGCATAAATATGCATACTCAGAGGTGTTGAATTGTTGAAAGAATCATTCAGTTGTTGCAAAAGCCTTTTCACACTTAGTCAGCGAAAACAATACCCGATTTCTGGACAATACCAGGCCGAAGGGGCTATGCCGGCGTATTGTGGGTTAAAGACTAAAGCCTATCTGTTGTACTACTGCATACTTGTAGGATACTGATTGTATTGCTGTGGCGGCATAGTGGGCACATCTGTGCTCTGTATCTTACTAATCGTTGCAGTGGATGAATCAGTGTACGGAGAAATAGGCGAATGAGTGAATGACTTGATGAAAATTTCTGTTCAGGTTCGTATTTCCAAATTTGTATGTTTGACATTAGTGCACCTACATAGCTACCACGTGGTGACTCCCACTGTGCCGTTGTTTCGGTAGGGATGCATAAAACAGGCGAAAAATTCTTAGATTATGCTACAATGGAAATGCTGACGATGTGTTCATCATGGTGCAATGATTTTCGTAAACAAAAAGGTTTTCGGAATGTTTGTGAATTTTCTCAAATTTGGTCGCCTTTGAAAATGCTCAAAACTTTTCCGATACTAAACATACCAAATATATATAGTGTAGGTATGTACATTATATAAATAATACGATGTTTTTACAAAAAAAAAAACAAGTCAACCATGTCACATCCACCAAACAAAGTGCTTTTGATTGTATTGTCACCAATGCATTGATTGATCTACTCATCTATTTTATTTGAAGTACATTTGTGCATGAGTGATGCTGGAATAAAATGCCGCGCTCGTGCCGCTTCCAACGAAAAAAGAACAATTTAAAAAAAAATTTCCTATGACAACTTTGTGGTTTCGTGCCTTTTTTCGCTGTGCAAAGGTAAAAAGGAATTAGTATTAAAATGATGGATGTAGTTTTATTTATTAGTGTTTTGAGGCAAAAACGCGCAATTTTATCAATTTCACTGATTGTGTAGGGGCATAAAAAAGTAAACTAAAGAAAACATAAATAGGAACATTAGACCGTACCACCAAACAAGGAAAATAAAAAAGTTCGCCGTAAGCTCCTGAGTAAAGTATTTTTGCGAGACGATTTCGAAATTTTTAATTTTTTTTTTGGCCGAACCTAAGGATAGCCTTTATTAAATTTTTCATCATATCTTCGGTATTTACAGTTTGGTCTTAAAGTATGATATAGATATCCATGTTTTTTCTTCGAGGAGAAAATTTTTTTGTTCCATAGTTAATTGACCTCAAGTATACCGTTCTATTATTCACCCACAAGATCTGATATCACTCTAATGTCAGTAAATTAAAGCTTGTCAAAAATCATTAAACTTTTGCTAAGGGAGTATTTTAAAAATATTAAAAAAATTCTTTTATTGCCAAATGGGTGTATGCACATTAGACCGTATCAGAAAAAAAAGTACGCTGTGCACCCTTGAGTCTAAGGTATTTTTGCAAGGCAATTTCGAAATTTTTTTTTTTTAGCCGAGCTTAGGGGTCGTTTTTACATTTTGCGGGGATACATATTTTCGACAGTAAAAATTAAAACAATTCTACTAGAATAATCGAAATACTTAGCAAAATTTTAATGATTTTTGGCGAGCTTTAATTTACTGACATTAGGATGGTAGGAACTGAGATCTGGTGGATGAGTACCTCAGTATCTCGAGGTCAATGAGCTTTCGAACCAAAAAAAAAATAGAAATGAATATAGTTTAAAAAAACTAAAAAACACGCTTTTATAATAGGATAAACTAAAAAGTAGAAAATAATTTTAATGTATAAATTAATAAACAATAAATAGTATTTTTGTGGAATAAAGCATGGGGCGCTATATATTTCCGTTATTTAAAAGCGCCCCACACTTTTTTTTCCACAATAATACTATTTATTGTTTATTAATTTATACATAAAATTATTTTCTACTTTTTAGTTTATCCTATTATAAAAGCGTGTTTTTTAGTTTT
>JAPVRG010271719.1:0-12551 GCA_029783565.1 Rhagoletis cerasi
GCGCCAACGCATAAATTTTTCCCGCGCCGTGTTCTTTCTATCTCATCCCTTCTCCTAGTCCATTGTCGTCCCTTTCTACCTTCTTGTCAGTTTAGCTACTTTTCTGCAAATCAGTGTGAGTTGGTAGCACTGTCACTTATACTAGCATGACCGTCTCCTATTGGCTGTTCGGTAGTTTTTCGGCGTTGCCATCAACCACATTCCGAAATATTGCGAAAATAGATTGAAGTGACATTTTCGAGAAACAGGGTGTTCAGAAGTTTGATTTATTACAAAAATTGTATCTCCTGCTCGGTTGCTAGGGGACCATAACAAATTTCATGCGCATCTGCAGTTCTCAAAAAAATCACAAGAAATATTTTGCATTATTTCTGTTGCTTGAAAAAGTACTTTGCTTTTGCTGTAAATTTTCTTGAGCAAATAAATATTCGAATAGTTTTTTTCTTGAAAACTTCGTACTGATTTAAGGAATTTTGATGAATTTTTCGGTTTTCTTGAGAGCAGCAGACAGATCTTTAAGATGCAATATTTATACTTACATATGTACCATGGCACATAACAAAGTAGTCGCAGTAGAGCAAATGCAACCCTTCCATGTATTTTGTTGTTGCTTGATTAACCTTAAATGTCAAATGACAAATCACATCAATGCAAACAAGTTTGAAAATTCAGAAAATAACAATTTTGCCCAAACATAAAAATGCAATACATTAAAATAAAGAAAAGGTGATGATTGTAGGCACGTATACTAATATTTTTAGTTAGAAATTAGTTACAAATAATCATAAATTTCGTTTTAAATATAGAAAGGGGTTAAAGGCCAATTCAGCGATATGTTTCTTCAGTTTCTCCAGTGGATATAGAACGAGAGCTAAAACTGTGGAAGACTTAGCCCAGTTGCATGCGCGAAATCGAATGGAATGCTGAGTGCTTCATACGACGCTCGGCCAAATCCACACAAGCTGCTTCAGAAGCATAGAAGATAGTGGGGAAAGCATTTCTTTATGGACCGCTCATGGGGCTCACGGGGATCGATCCGACCCAATAAATATGCAGGTTAGTTGGTGATAATTGTAAACGCAAATAGAAATAATGTATTTATGTTATACACTTTTGAAAATTTAGGTAAGCTTTAAAGCATTTTTTTCAATAGGATGTGAAAAAAGAATCTTTGTTTGAAGGAATGCAAGTATTGATTGATGCTCGTCAAAAACTGGAAACCCCTTGGGAAAACAACAAGCGAGAAAACAATGCGAATTGCGCGAAATTAATTGAATGTAGTAAAGAAGAAATCGACAATTTCATGTAGTGGGCTGCATATATTCGTAGACTATGGCAAGATCCTTTTGAAGTTTTGCATGAACCAATCGCTCATTTACTTCAATTATGAACAATTTATTGTTATTATTTATGTGGCGTATTAACATATTACGGCCGCTGTGGTGTAGTGGTAAGCAGTCCGCGCTTCCGCTCCGCAGGCCTGGGTTCAAGCCCTGGCCAAAGCAACATCGCAAACAAATTAAAAAAAAAAAGGTTTTTTCTTAACAGCGGTCGCCCCTCGGCAGGCAATGGCAAACCTCCGAGGTACTTTGCCATGAAAAAGCTTCTCATAAAAATACAATCGCCGTTCGGAGTCGGCGTAAAACTGTAGTTCCCTTTGTGTGACAACATCAAGGCGCACGCCACAAATCGGAGGAGAAGCTCGGCCAAACACTAACACATGTGTAAGCGCCAATCTATTATTATTATTATTATTATTATTATTACTATTACTATTTATTAACATTTATTTTAAACAGTGGTGACAGGGTGATTCTTATGATTTATTCTATACCTTAATATGAATCAATGTATAGTTTTAGGCAGGCTCATCCCAAACCAAAATAAATGTTAATACGCCACATAAATAATAACAACTAGTTTGGAACAGCTTTCGGGGTGTACATAGCTCAGTGGTTAGCGCTTCTGGCTTTGTACATCGATGATGCGGGTTCGATCCCTGCTGAAGTCTAGAAAAATAAGTCTGATGAGGAGATGTGGTGATCTCCGAAATAGCAGCTATAACTTCTACCGCTTAGACTTTATTGCTTTTCCAATTTTTCCTAAAAATAAAATCGTGGTACAAAGCTCAAATAACACTGTTGAAAATGAACAATTTATGTTTTGTGTTTTCAAGCTACCAGCCTTTTCATTAATTTAATGGTCGCTGCGTATAACGTTGTAAGCGACATGAATGGTCGCCTAAAATAAATATGTAAGTGGCAAAATTATAGGTTTGAAAATATAGAAAAAAAACTTGTTTAATGACGCATATACGGTCATTTAATTTGATTTTCAACTTTTTTAGTATAGCAGTCGACACTTGCCTTTAAAAAATGAAATGTGCACATTTATATCTTTTAAGTTAAAGAAACTAGCCTTGAGCCGCGTACACGGATTTTTAAGGCGTACATTCAAGTCGCTTACAACGTTATTCGTAGCGACCATTCAATTTCACTAAATGAAGTTATTTTTTATAAGATGAATTTTACTATAACTCAAAGGATTTACATTACGCATGTACATATGTATATTTCTCTCAAAAAATTCTGACAAAATATACAAATGAATGTAATTATAACTTGAGTTTTGCTGTTTAAGATGTAATAGCGTTGTAAAGGAAACTGCTATCGATAGGTTTGCATTGCTCGATTAAAATTTTTATTACCTCCTGGGCCACACAACCACCTGATGAAATAAAAATAAATGTCATCTCATGCTTTGTTTGGAAAATATAAATATTTACCAACGAGTTCCGAAATTGAAAGTTGTCTTCGAGCCGCCGAAACGACAAATTGCATGTATTAAGTCATCGCTAATCGACGCGTGGACGCCCCAGTCGGACAGCATTTTACTGGCCACTGCTTTAAGCTCTTTTGCATCGTTCTCAACATAACACTCTCCGGCGCATTACCACATTTAGACACAAACCGTTCATAAAGATCGCTAAGTGTGCCTTGAATCTCTAGATCGTCAACTAAAAGAAAAGGTGCGGTAGTTTTTGATAGTAAGATAATAGTTTTAAATATTCGCTTTTATACCCACCGGTCAGCCGCCTCCTGACAAAGTAGGCATACCGCCTTTTCGCTAATTGTGTCTTCAGCAAGACCGAGCTTTTTTAAATATTGTTGGCATTTGCGGTATACGTTTTCTGCACCTCATTTAATGCTTGTTGACGATAAATATTCTGCAGTTATATATGGTTCAGTATCCGCTGTCATATCCGGCAACACTCCTGGCAATGGTAATAATCCGTTATCATTTTCTGCAAACTCTTTCAACGCTTTAACCATAATCCAGAACGGGTTTCTCTGCTTGTTCAGATTCAGTATTCTGAAAAAATTAACACTTATTTACATACATAGATGCACATGCTTTTGTAAGGCTTTTTGCACACTTCTCGTCCAATCATGGTTGATTCATCGATTACTCATAAAAATGGAACATTGAAAACAAAATAAACTTGATAATTTTAACACACAAACTCGACTTTAAATTATGTTTACAGTATTTAGGCTGAACATTTACCTGTGATGTTGTTCTGGAATATGTGTCCACATTAATTACAATGGGGTGTAGATTTAACAAAATATCGGGATGACCTTCCATGGCGGTAAGTAAGGTTTCGATTGTGTTCAACAAAGCCATTGCAGTAATAACTTTCTCATCGGAGCATTGGAACAGAATTGGGCATCAAGTGCGTTCGTTGGGCGCCACTAATCAAATCGGATCTCGCAAAATGCTCCACGCAAACTACATCGTTTGCTGTGAACGCGATGCCACAAGCTCTGTTCCAATCAGCCACCCGGCGCGGCTCCTGCGGGACTTTAAAAAAGGGAACTCCACCCTTCACACGTTTTTCATTGCAGCGAATGCACTCTGCCATTTCTGATTTTTTAAATAACTGCACACAAATCAAAATTTATGTAACAAAATCACAAAATTAATAGATCAGACAAGCTTATCACAACTAAATTTTCACAAAATACAAACTGATCGGACATACATAAATAAAAAATCATACTAAATTGAAATATTAATTAATTTTAGCAAAGCAACGCCACAACAAAAATCACACGTAAACAAATTTTGACAGTTCAGCTCGGTTTGCTCAAATGTAAACATAGTTTGACAATTCAGATTAATCACGAAATAAAAAAAATCAAAATTGCAGCCCTGCTAAGACTACCTTGTTGATATGCCATGATATGTACAATATTTATATATACATATGTATACAGGGTGTGCCAAAAGTAACCTGCCAAACTTAAGGAGAAGGGGTGAGCTCCCTGATAAGCAACAAATTTTCAGGTAAAAGTGTCACCGTGTTTAAAGTATTGAAATTTTGTTTAATTAAAAAAAATTGTGCCTTTTCATGTATTTTCGTTAACTGCATCTGCAAACAAGGCTATACTTAGTAAATTTTTTATGTGAAATACTTCCAGATAGTTGCTTCTCATACTCAAATGTAATATTAAGGAACCATTATAAAATTAAAACTATTTTGGAATTTTTAACTTTTTGATATTTTCTTCCCCAACTTTGACTATCTGTCGTGCAAAAAAAATTTACTAAGCTATAACTGCACATTACATTAAAAAATTTCTCATTTAATAAAGATTTCAGAAAGGTGTCACTCTTACTATTTCGAATACAAAAAAAAGTTATAGCCGCTTGTGTAGGTAAAGGACTGAGACTAGAGCTCTTGTTAATCGACTAGTCGACTAATCGGTTAATCGATTAGCAAAAGTTGTTTAAAAAAATAGTCGACTTCCCCTAATCGACTAACCGTTTCTTTTCAACTTTTTCAACTAACCGCTCACAAACAACTAGTCGACTAACCGTTCGTTTTCGATTTTCGACTAGTTGTTTTATATCAACAAATATATTTTTATGTTAATTCATATGTATGAATGTGATGAAGACTTGTGCTTATTGACAAAACTCGATTTCAAATATAATGAACTTTGCGCTTGCGAGAACTAATTTTGAAGGCAAAATTTTAATTTGTTTTAAAATAAAAAAATTTTTTTTGTGAGCAGTTGTCACTATTCGAATTATTTCGGGTAGTCGATTTCCAGACTACTTGTTGCTCGACTTTCAACTTTCAAAAAAGTTGCTAATCGACTAGTCGACTAACCGAATAGCCGGATAGTCGATTTTCCACAAGAGCTCTAACTGAGACACGCTAGAATGTATTTAATAGATTTACCGACCAATGACATGCAAACTAATACAAAGGTACAGTATTACCTGCTCCTGACATTATTTTATGTTACTTACCGGAATTCGGACTAGAGTCAACAACAAGGGCTATATCTGTCAATATTTTTTGTGAAGGCTGGTTTCACGTGAAATAAAATATACATGAGTTGTTTGAAGAAATATTTATTCATTTATTGATAAAATGTGCTCAAATTGGCGATCTTCTTCTCTAATATAAGCTCGGCACCTTTTAAGAAAATATGCTTTTAGAGATCTTAAACTCAATTGGGCTATCTCAGCAGCAGCCCCATTTATTTGTCATTTTGCAGCCATAGTCTTCGCCGCAGGTTCAAGGGTACATCTTCTAAAAGAGTTGGAAGCCAGTTCCAAAGGTCCCAATATCTGATATACCGAACCATAAATTTATTTTGTGCTGGTACTGCGAACGATCTTCTCTCATTTCGTGAGGATTGTCTATCTGCCAACTGCTCTTACTTCACGCACGTAGTGAGCAGGAAACCTGTCATTTTGCAGCCATAGTCTTCGCCGCAGGTTCAAGGGTACATCTTCTAAAAGAGTTGGAAGCCAGTTCCAAAGGTCCCAATATCTGATATACCGAACCATAAATTTATTTTGTGCTGGTACTGCGAACGATCTTCTCTCATTTCGTGAGGATTGCCTATCTGCCAACTGCTTACCACTACACCACAGCGGCCGTACCTTTATACTATTTAGCATGTCATTGGTCGGTAACAAGAGCAACTTAAATTTAATTCTATGAATTACATTCTAGCGTGTCTCAGTCCTTTACCCACAAAAGCGGCTATAACTTTTTTTTCTATTCGAAATAGTTAGAGTGGCACCTTTCTGAAATCTTTATTAAATGAGCAATTTTTTTATGTAATGTGCAGTTACAGCTAAGTACATTTTTGAAGTCATTAGCCAAAGTTGTGAAAGAAAATATCAAAAAGGTAAAAATTCCAAAATAGTTCAATTTTTATAATGTTTCCTTAATATATTTTAACTACATTGCATTTGAGTATCGAGAAGCAACTATCTGGAAGTATTTTACATAAAAAATTTACTTAGTATAGCCCTGGTTGTAGATGCAGTTAAAGAAAATACATGAAAAGGCACGATTTTTTTTGAATTAAAAAAAATTTCAATGTTTTAAAAACGGTGACACTTTTACCTGAAAAATTTTTGCTTATCAGGGAGCTCATTGTGTGAAAGCGTATTGTGTGAAAGACTGAAGCCCACCGTCAACGAACTGATTGGGCCTTATTAGTGTGGCTTTAGACCTGGTAAATCCACCATAGACCAGGTATTCACTATACGCCAAATCTTGGAGAAGAGCCGAGAGTAGAGGATTGACATTCACCATTTGTCGACTTCAAAGCCGCTTTCGACAGCACGAAAAGGAGTTGCCTGTACGCCGCGATGTCTGAATTTGGTTTCCCCGCGAAACTAATACGGCTGTGTAAAATGACGTGGAGCAATACCACCAGCTCCGCCAGGATTGGGAAGGACCTCTCCGAACCGTTTGATACCAAACGAGGTTTCAGACAGGGCGATTTCCTGTCGTGTGATTTCTTTCATCACGTTTATACAGACGGCCAATTTATTCGCCACTCGACTCTCACACCTGCTCTCAGAGAGCACTCTTCAACAAACCGACATATGCCAGCAGTGGAATCACATTTCCCGCTCACTAAGTACCGCCGCCGAAGAAGTAATCCGATTTCAGCGAGCCCGAAAGAACAACTGGTACAATGAGGAATATCACGAGAGAGAGGCCGAAATACGGGAGTGCGAAGAGCTTGAAATTCTGGCCGACAGGAAAAACGCCAGAGAGTTAGGCGACTTATGGAAGGTTTCAAGACCGGGGCGAACTCCTGTAAGAACAACCATGGCGACCTAGTAACCGATGTTCAGAACGTACTTAAATTATGGAGGGAACACTTTTCCACCCTATTGAATGGCAGCAGCGGTGAAAATAGTGGAGAAGACGAACCCGAAACCCCAGTCGATGATGATGGAGTCGATGTTCCACCGCCTGACTATGACGTGGTACGAACGGCAAATACGCAGCTGAAAAACAACAGAGCTTCTGGAGCTGACGGCCTGCCAGCTGAGCTATTCAAGTACGGCGGCGAGGAGTTGATAAGGTGCATGCATCAACTCTTATGCAGAGTATGGTCAGATGAACGCATGCCCGACGACGGGAATTTAAGTGTGCTCTGCCCAATCCACAAGAAAGGCGATCCCGCCATACGCGCCAACTACCGCGGTATCAGCCTTCTAAGCATAGGTTATAAGGTCCTATCGAGCGTATTGTGTGAAAGACTGAAGCCCACCGTCAACGAACTGATTGAGCATTATCAGTGTGGCTTTAGACCTGGTAAATCCACCATAGACCAGGTATTCACTATACGCCAAATCTTGGAGAAGACCGGAGAGAAGATGATCGACACTCACCATCTATTTGTCGACTTCAAAGCCGCTTTCGACAGCACGGAAAGGAGTTGCCTATACGCCGCGATGTCTGAATTTGGGATCCCAGCGAAACTAATACGGCTGTGTAAAATGACGTTGATACCAAACGAGGTTTCAGACAGAGTGATTCCCTGTCATGTGATTCCTTTAATCTGATGCTGGAGAAGATAATAAGAGCTGCAAAACTTAATCGCTCTGGAACAATATACTATAAGAGCGTGCAATTGCTGGCGTATGCTGATGACATCGACATCATCGGTATCAAAAAACGCGAGGTATGTTCTGCCTTTTCCAAGTTGGATAAGGAAGCAAAGCGAATGGGTCTGGTGGTAAACGAGGACCAGACGAAGTATCTCCTGTCATCAAACAATCAGTCAGCGCATTCGCAGCTCCGCACCCACGAGTAGGCAATAGAGAAGTAAAGTCCTCTCTCGTCGAACGAAAACCACGCTCTATATGTCACTCATAACGCCCGTGCTGGTATATGGCGCAGAAGCATGGACAATGACAACATCCGATGAGGCGGCCCTTGGAGTATTTGAGAGAAAGATGCTACGGAAGATTTACGAGCCTTTACGAGTTGGCAACGGCGAATATCGCAGGCGATGGGACGATGAGCTGTACGAGCTTTAAAACGACATGGACATTGTGCAGCGAATTAAAGTACGGCGGCTCCGCTGGCTTGGTCATGTTGTTCGAATGGATACAGACGCTCCAGCACTGAAAGTATTCGACTCGAAGTCCACTGGTGGTAGCAGAGGAAGAGGAAGAGGAAGAGGGAGGCCTCCTCTGCGTTGGAAAGACCAGGTGGAGAAGGACTTGGCTTTACTTGGCATTTCCAATTGGCGTCAGTTGGCACAGAAGCGAAACAACTGGCGTGCTTTGTTGGACTCGGCCAAAATCACTGAAGCGGTTTCAGCGCGAAACAAGAAGAAGAAGAGATTTCTTTCATCTGATGCGGGAGAAGATAATAAGAGCTGCAGAACTTAACCGCTCTGGAAAAATTTATTACAAGAGCGTGCAATTGCTGATGACATCAACATCATCGGTATCAAAAATCGCGAGGTATGTTCTGCTTTTTCCAAGTTGGATAAGGAAGCAAAGCGAATGGGTCTGTTGGTAAGCGGAGACAAGACGAAGTATCTCCTGTCATCAAACAATCAGTCAGCGCATTCGCGGCTCGGCACCCACGTCACTGTTGACAGTTATAATTTCGAAACTGTAGAGAGCTTCATTTATTTGGGAACTAGCATTAATGCCGATAATAATGTCAGCCTAGAAATCCAACGAAGAATCACTGTTGCCAACAAGTGCCACTTTGGACTGAGTAGGCAATTCAGAAGTAAAGTCCTCTCTCGTCGAACGAAAACCAGAAGAAGCGCAGAAGCATGGACAATGACAACATCTGATGATGCGGCCCTTGGAGTATTCGAGAGAGAGATTCTACGGAAGATTTACGAGCCTTTACGAGTTGGCAACGGCGAGTATCGCAGACGATGGAACGATGAGCTGTCCGAGCTTTACAACGACATGGACATTGTACAGCAAATTGAAGTACAGCGGCTCCTCTGGGTTGGCCATGTCGTTCGAATGGACACAAACGCTCCAGCCCTGAAAGTATTCGACTCGAAGTCCGCTGGTGGTAGCAGAGGAAGAGGGAGGCCTCCTCTGCGTTGGAAAGACCAGGTGGAGAAGGACTTGGCTTTACTTGGCATTTCCAATTGGCGTCAGTTGGCACAGAAAAGAAACAACTGGCGTGGTTTGTTAGAGTCGGCCAAAATCGCTTAGGCTGTCACTACGACAGACAAGAAGAAGAAGATTCGGATTCATATAGTCCTATACTATTTTCTCCAATCGTTCAGAACCAGAACCACAACAGTTTCTAAGAATGTAAAGAAAACATACGAGGAAAATGGCAACAGTGTTGCATGTTGAACTATTTATGTAGGCCCCTATTATGGTTCACAACTCAACTCAGTTGAGCTCGAGATTACTGGAGCCAGACAACTGAAAGACAACTATCTTTTCAGAGTTGAGTTGAGTTGTGTTCTACAATAAAAAATTTACAACTTACAACTCAACTAACTTCAAAGTTGTGAATCATAATAGGGGCCGTATTTTAGTAGTAGTTAGGTATGTTTTATGTGCCTACAGACGTAACACAGAAAAGGGAATGTTTCAAGTTATTTCATCAGATAAATAGAAAGTTTTCGTTGAGTTGCGCTTATTGTGACAAAGAGCTGGAGAACTGGACGTAGTTCCTCTCACACCTGCGCGAATGCCCCTCCACAAGTAACAGTTTATTTTAAAGTAAAGAAGTGCAGACTGAGTGAGTTCTCCATTGGTCTTCCCAACAGAGGCGTTCTTCTTCTCCTGCCAACGCCGGCAGGCACCGCATCGAGTACTTTCAGGGCTGGGGAATAGTTATCTATACGGACGACACGACCTAACAAGTGAAACTGTTGTGTCTTATTTGTAATGTCTTCGTATACATGTGTATGTACAAAGCTCATGTAGTTCATCGTACCCATGGTGAAATTGTACCATGCGTAACGCTCGTATCTATACGTTTTTTGTCAATATTATAATTCTTTTTGGATTCCAAAAATGGATACTTCTGTTTTTTCCAAAATACTGCATTTTACTTTTTTTTTCTACCTTAAATTTTTAATTTTCAGTAGTATAAATTTATCAGTCGTTGGTACAGAACGTTATAAGCTAACAGGGTTCGTGGAAATACGTCGTACAAATGCATATACTTACAGTCATGTGAAAAAATAGGGACATGACATTTTTACCAGTTTCGACTAATTTTCTTTTGTTTGTTTAATGTTTATTACATTTTTATTAAAAGTGTAGTTTATTGTATAGTACTTAAATACCATATAAATGTATTATTAATAATAATAATAATAATAATAATTTGGCGCTTACACATATGTTAGTGTTTGGCCGAGCTTCTCCTCCGATTTGTGGCGTGCGCCTTGATGTTTTCACACAAAGGGGAGGGACCTACAATTTTACGCCGACTCCGAACGGCGATTGCATTTTTATGAGAAGCTTTTTCATGGCAGAAGTACCCTCGGAGGTTTGCCATTGCCTACCGAGGGGCGACCGCTGTTAAGAAAAAACCTTTTTTATACATGTTTTTTGCGATGTTGTTTTGACCAGGGCTTGAACCCAGACCTGCAGAGTGGAAGCGCGCACTGCTTACCACTACACCACAGCGGAGGCGTTTATACTTTCGAAATAAAATAATCGTTTTAGATATATAAGCGGTTAATGCCGGGTGTACATATTTAATTATTTCGGTATTTGCGTACGTTGTGCGTTGGATCGCGGTAGTTTGATGACTGTCGTTTTTGGCTTTTGTTACTTCGTACTTCGCTTCGATTTTGTCAGGGTGGAGTATTGTCGTAGGTCAGAGTTGCGTTTTTGAGTACGGCCGTACGTTAGTGCGTCAGTGGGTCAGTACTCATTTCCGCTACGAGTGGTCCGTGCGTTGATTCCCACATTCAGCCATCCTGCGCTTTCATTCGACCCGAATGAAGGGTCCCACCTTTTCATGAATTCTTCCACTGTGGTAGTTCGCGCAGGCCTCTCGTGGTCTCCAATTTTCGAGACTTCGTATCTGCATTGCTCTAGTTTGCGTAATACTTTGTAGGGTCCAAGGTACTTTGGTTTAAGCTTCAACCCAGGACCATATTGCGTGAACTTAATCGCCACCAATTCGTTGACGTTATATTCGACCTTTGCCTTACGACGAGAGTTGAAGGTCCTGCGGTTCTCTTCTTGACTCCTGGCTATATTCTCTTGCGCTTGATGGCGGATTCTTTCACGTTCGGAGTCGACTTCCTCTATCGCAGCGTCGTCCAAAATGGATTGCAAGTCTGGTGCAACGGTTATCCGCATGTCCAGCCCAGTTAGTATCTTGAACGGTGCAACTCGCGTACTTCGCGGCGGAGTGTTGTTGATTATTTGCTGCACGCGATCCACGTGCCGGTACCAACTACTGGGGCTTTCAAAGCAAAGCTTCGATATCATCGGGACAACAACCTTATGTACGCGTTCGACCTGGCCATTTCCTCGGGGAACGCCAGTGGCGATGAGAAGGTGCTGAATGGATTCGCTCTCGCAATACTCCTTGAAGAGGGCCGAGGTGAAAGCTCCACCTCTATCGGGTATGATACGCCTCGGGTTGCCAAATATCGCTGCTTGCCGCTTCAGCCTGTCCACCATCGCCTCTGCTCCTGTATTCTTCGTCGGGTATAGCTAGACAAACTTTGAAAACGCGTCCACAACCGTCAATATGTAGTTATAAGATTTTTTCGTTGTCTCCATTGGTCCAACATGATCGATGTGGAATGTTCCTAAGGGACGATCTTCCTTGTTTATGGGGTTCGGGAACCTTTCACGTTTACCTGCCTTGCTCTCGTTGGTAATGCACTCTATGGAGCTTCTGACTACATGTTCTGCTTTGGACTTCAACTGCGGGATAAAGAACGACTTCTCCACAGTGTCTTGCGCCTTCTTACTGGAAAAAAATCCTTGGCGATGTGCCGCTCTTATTATCTCTTCCTCCATAGGTGATGGGACCACAATCAGCTCCTTGACGGGATCCTTGTGCAGTATTCCATGCTTTAGGAAGAAACTCTCATACTCTTCTCGTTCGACTATTTTCCGCACAGCTCTTCCCCAATAGTCGCTTTCCTGAGCTTGCTTCAGGCGATGGATCAGCGAGTCTTCCATTAACAGGCACGAGACCCTACTCAAAACATCTACCTGTCTCATCTTGGTGCTCTTCCGGTGCT
>JAPVRG010271723.1:0-17954 GCA_029783565.1 Rhagoletis cerasi
AACTGATATCCGTACTTGAAGAAGTGAAACCAAAAGGCATTATTATATAAAATGTATCTTTTTTTCGAATACACAATAAGGCGAAATTAAAAAAAAAATTATAAAAATGTTTAAAGTTTTGGCGGGATGTAAGTATAGTTAAGAACACAAAAAATGCATATTCAGAATTTCGAATTTTGTTGCCATAAAAAAAAGGTTAGCAGATTTTTAGACAAAGTTGTGCATTACAAAACTTGAAAAATGCTGTAGTAGATTTTCATTTTGAACCGAACCGAACCATTTTTTAGAAGTGGTTTTCGGTTCGGTTTTGGCATTTGAAAATAAAAACGGTTCGGTTCGTGGTTCGGTTCAAAGCCCGAAAAAAGCGGCGGTTCGGTTCAAAAACCGGTTCGGTTCAAAACCGGTTTGCAGCCCTGGTACATATGCATGTATGCATGATACTATGGAATGAAGTCCTATAAAGTTTTATCTTTTAAATTTGGACTATATCTAAAACACGGTAAAACTATCAACCTTCAAGAAATAAATAAAATTGAAGGAAGGTTGCGTAAAGCTCGTTTTATCCCAAGGCATTCTTTTCGTACTTCAAAAGCGATACGTTGTAAATTAAATTGTTCAAAATGCATAAAAGCCAGTTGATTTTAATGATAAACAACAATGCACGAGTTAAGGCTGATAAGTATCTTGGCTATTCAAAAATGTAAATTTATTTTCTCACGAAATCGTCTTCTACCCACTACCTTTCATTTGATTTTTTCTTAATTTCGTAATACCTTGGTTCGATTACTGGCCCTGGCAGCATAAAACAAAATTTTTTTTAATAGCAGTTGCTCTTCTAGATCCACTGATAAATATCCAAGTGAAAAAATAATATAAAAACTATCTGGCATTCGCAGGCTGCGTAAAATGGTGGTTGTACATTTCTGTAATAAAAACTAGACGCATTCAAAAAATTGGAAAGGAGACGGGAAATTTTGCAATGAACAGCGAGGAGTCCCTCGTATTACTCCTTCACTCTCATTTTATGGAACTCTCACTTTAAAGACTTTAAAGATTGAATTGAATTAATTGATAGAAGAGCGTTCGAGAGAAAGATTCTGGTGAAGTTTAGCGGACCTTTGCGAGTTGGCGACGGTGAATACCGCACACGATTTACAATGAAAGGAAGGTAGTGCGGCGAATGTCTCTGCTGGCTTTCCCTGAGGGGGATTCCACGTTGTAGAATTACGGGCATGACAACCCCGAGGACCTTAGTCAACGGCCGTCAGATCGGGAGTGGAGGGGATACTCAACTGGCAGTAGTTTCGGCTTCGAGGTCTGACCAGAGACTTAATTCTGGTACCATGGCGAACATGAGCCCGCAGATTATACTATATTTACTCTGGCCTGTTCTTGGGTACGGCCGAATGCGGGTAGAACCGGCCTTGGTTGGTTCGATGTGGAGTTGCGTTCCAACCAAGTGCCGGACCCAAAGTACGGCAGAGGCTTTAGTACGGCTGCGAGCCCTACCAAGGTGGTGCATGTGTCCGCGCCACACTGACAATTGGTACCGGCAGAATGGTTGCATTACGGGGCGCTGATAAAAGCATTCATTTGATCCGCTGTGCTTTTGAGCGCCGTGGGGTTAGGCCGTCGCCGGCAGATACCCACGTAAAACACCGACAGACGCTTCGCTGGCTTGACCATGTCATACGAACAGACAGAAAGGCTCCAGCTCTGAAAATATACAACGTGGATCGCGATGCTGGCAGGAAAAAGAACTGAGCATTGTCCCATCGGAATCCATGCATTAGGGATTAACATCACCCCTTATTTTCAGTTGCATTTACATGAGTTTTGCAAACAACTAAATACTTGCACATTGTACTCAATACCCACCAAGTACTTGTACACTGGTATGGAAGTACAAAAAAATATTCAGTTCATGGTAGAGGTTCTAGAGTATACATATACTTCTCAGTACTGGTATCGGAACGTCACTATCAAAGGGAGGGTTTGCCCTTCTACTATCAAAAATATATACTTGCACAGCCATGTAAAAACACATATCTACTTTTTAGGTACATTTGCCTACTTTTATATACAATTTTTTCCGCAGTAGGTATAATTCTAAAATTGAATTATCCGTCCCTGGTGTGATGTTGAAAGTATTAGTGCAGAAAATAATACGCTATTAAATTACTATTCCAAGTTTGTGTCTATTTATCATAAGGTGTATTCGCGTATTCTTCTAACAGAAAACTCTCAGTAAAAATTTTCTTATACAAATGAAATGTCCCTTTGCTCCCTCAATTTCGCCTACTTCGCTGGATTTTCTGCTACGCGAACAGCAAAACCCAAGGCGAATTCATATAAGGTGGTGTTGCTAGAACAGCTGTTTTGATTCGCCTCGTACACATATGTAAAAACTTCTTATGAGTGAATGAAAAAGTGAGAGTGTTGCAATTTGTTGTACCTCTTCTTCCTTGAGCGAAGAATAGCTGAAATTTGGCATTCGTGTACCGAAAGCAAAAACAAAATACATGCAAGTTTTTGTTTTTGTACTATCGTTACCAAATTCGCCTTGACAAAACCTGATAATTTTAGATACACTGCCGGAAAAAAGTATTGGCACAGCGAATTTTGCTCAATATATGCAACAATTTTTATTCTAATATTTTTCCGGTAATTTTTTATAAAAACATGGTTCATTCTACAACGGAAAACATAAAAATAAAATCTCTAAACTTTGTACAAAACTCAGGAAAATAATTTGCGTCTAAATTTGCAATTTTCTAATCAGATTTTTAAAAAAATTCTAGGTATACAATTTTGTAGCCTATTAAATTTTAATGTAACAAAATGTAAGTCTGAAGTTGCTAGAAAATCGCGTTGATTTTGGAATTTTTTTCTGCGGACGGTGTTATTACTTTCCATAAAACAAAATTGTCGAAAATACTTTGTATGGAAGAAAATGCGTGAAAAAAAAATTGCCAAAAATCCACGCGATTTTCTAGCAACTTCAAACTTGCACTTTGTTATATTAAAATTTAATGGGCTACACAATTGTATACCTAGAATTTTTTTAAAAATCTGATAAGAAAATTTGGACGCAAATTTATTGAGTTTTCCTGAGTTTTGCACAAAGTTTAGAGATTTTATTTTTATGTTTTCTGTTGTTCTGGAATGAGACAATTTTTCTATAAAAAATTACCGGAAAAATATTAGAATAAAAATTGTTGCATATATTGTGCAAAATTCGCTGTGCCAATACTTTTTTCCGGCAGTGTAGTCATCAAAAACAATCAATACGCGAATAAACCTATAGGCATCCGCACAGTGTAACCTAACCTAACCTTTACACAATACGATCTACATGTACATACCTTTTAAATCGTTCCGAAATTGCATTGTTGATTTTTTTTGTACATATGAACAGTATTTTTCGGAGTATACTGTATATTTAGGTATTTGTGAAACCTCATTATTTTATCGTTTTCTATACTATACTTCTCAGATACATACATATGTAAGTAGATATAAAAGTGCAGGTAGAAAACTACTAATGTGTGAATGCATTAAAAACATATGTACGTATGTATAAAAGCAACGCGAAAAATTTCCAAGAATGCGCAAAGCCATAAACAAAACTATTTAACCACCTGACGCATGCAATTGTTTATACCACAGTGATGAGCCGAAAATTGTGTAAACATTATTAAAAATAATTCAACCACCTGCTATTTATAGCAAGTGTTAAGTTTTCACAAAAATAAACTTTCAATTTTACGACTAACATTTTCACTTGTATCTACTCATTGTACGTACAAGTTTTTGTATACGATCGACTTGTTGACCTACAGACGCACAGGGGTGGTGAGCATGTTTAGTGGCTCATTGAGTCATTTACTGTTTGGAAATGAAATTTCCCACGCAGATTTTCGCACTAACATTTACACATAACTCTGCATATACGAGCATACTTAAATATAGATACAATATAATTTACGATTTCGTTGCACGCAGAAAGCTACATAACTAAATGAACGATGTATGAGTATTGTTCTCCTCTGACAGACCAACTTTTGATGAGTGTTACTTTTAGTGGCGAGTTGAAATTCTAGGTATGTGGCACTTATGCGTCACTGTCAGTCAATAGGTGAGTGTGGCAGTGATGGTACATACTTTTTTGGAAAATCGCCACTCACCAAAAAAAAATCCCTACTTTTCCCTAAGCTTATACGAATTTTTTCCCACAAATTCTCTACAATTTTTACCTAATAATTCCTTATAACTGGCTGGTCGAAAAACTCAATACATTCGCAGTTTTTTACTAACATACTTACATTTTCGAACTTGCAGAGCTACTTGCAAGGCTACTGGCAACGAAATTTCAAAGACAGTAAATTTTCACACATGCTGCAAGTAATAGCAAAAATGTCAACCCTGCGTAGGTACAATCAAGTTTTTAACTAAGATCAAATTAGTTGATTTGGTTAAGAAAGACTAAACAATACAAATAAACATGTACAGTCAGCGTCAAAAAAATGCAAACCCTGACGTTTCGACGATTTTATTTATGTATATTTTCCACACCAAATTTTTCTTATTTTTTTGTAAAAAACTTGGGAAATGCAAGAAATACCAAGAAATCATTATCGTAATTTCGAAATTTTCAATTCGATTTCTTATTAAAATTTGGAGTATAATAAAGTGCAAGTTTCAAGTCGCTAAAAATTGCCCTTAATTTTTTTTTCGCCGAGGGTGTTGCGTTTTTTTTCCATATAAAAACAGATTTTTTCCATTTTTCGAAAAATCCCTAAATTTCACTAATTTTTAAAAATCTGTCCTTTTCCCTACACTAATTTTTTTCGACTAAAATCCCTACGTGTAGGGAATTTTTTTCTACATGTACCAACACTGGAGTGTGGCACTGTGTGAGGTTGACTTTTGGGCGGCATTTCAATTCAATTAACCTCCGCTTGTAGGCTTGTAACTAGTGCGCGTGTGTGTATGTATATTCGTTGGTGCATGCAGCACTGTCACAGCGTGGCCTACTGTGCGTATGCGTGATCGCTGCGGCGTCACGATGACAGTTTAACACTTGTGAAGTAATAAACAATGAAACTGAAATGAAGTGCAAGCAGCATGTGTACAATGTACATATTTATGTATGCATGCATTTGTTTTGTATGTATGCATGTGTAAGCATATGTTTGCATGAAAAGTGAGCTTCCTAGCTGAAAATGATGTGTGAAAACGAAGGCGCTCTGTAAATTGACTCTGACATTCAAGACTTTCCACAACACAGCTGGCCACTTGTCTATTAGTTGATAAATGAAAATGCGTATGTATGCTTATATGTATGTATGTACTTATAAGCAAATAAAATATGTATGTATGCATTAGCGTAAATAACTTTGAATGTAAGCTTCTTGCTTCCATTTTCATACTGCACTTGACAGTTTGAAGCTTTTAGCAAATCCATTTGATGAAAATATTTCAACAAATTATCGCTTACCACTTTCATATGCTCTTAGATACATAATAGAAATACATACATATGTACAAATATGTACATACGTTTGTGTTAACATCAAAGTATGTTTATTGGCATTCGTTTGCTCTAATATTTTCTAGCTAATTGTAATTGGAGTAAAACAGCTGATGTTAAAAGAGGGAAAAGAGCGATAGAAGAAGAACGTATGTTGACCATAAAATCTCAGTTTTCTTGTCAGTCCATCGTAACTCGATACAGTATGCGCCATGAACTTGCTTTATGACACCAGTATTTATTTTGAATTTCCTAAGTTCGTTGTTTAAATATTGATTCGTCACAAGGCAATGCAATAGCACGTATGTTTGCTAGAATTGTAAACAAATCCGATAAGCAAGTAAGTAACAGTTCAAACAAATGGTTCTAATAAAAATTATCTACACCAGCTTTTTTTAAGTGAGTGTCAATACGTTGTTTGGTCCTTTAATCTACATTTATGTAGTTAAAAAGGTATTCGTTTTTAAACACCAAATAACAATAAAAGTAATTTTTAAGCAAAAAACACTACCGACTTCAATTCTCTTGTAAACATTTAGGAGTACCTTTGATTTCTTCATAATCCGGAACTAAACCAAATTAGTATGGGACCACCTTTGAGGTACCACTTTTCCCATAAAAAAGGAATTATCGAAATCGGTTCACGTGGTCCAAAGTAACACACATAACAAAAAATACTCCGACGAATTGATAACCTCCTCCATTTTTTGAAGTCAGTCAAAAAAAAAAACAAACGAAACGCACTCATTAAAAACGGCCAAGAACGGCTTTCATATTTTTTGAGGTATTATTATGTAGGTCGCTGACTCCGAATAGAGTTTTAATTGTTGAAGTGAAACTTTTTTTCATCGGCAGTGAATTGAAAAATCATCATATCGAATACAGCGGGAATGGTGGATGGTTGGGGACGGAAATGCCTCCTAAATGTATGCTTTAATATTGATACTGAATAAAATAAACGTGTTAAGCAGCTGTTTAGGGACAAAATTTAAATTGCGATTAATAAAAGCATAAAAATAAAGATAAATATGTAGACGAACGAAAGGATAAAGGTTATGAAGGAAATAGAGATAAAAATAAAGCTATGTTAAGACCAAAATCAAGATGAAGGTAAATTTAACTACTTGATATACGGATAAGGGAGAAGGTTAATATATACGTACATAGATGAAGAACTGAATAAAGATAAAGATAAAAATAAAGATAAAGAAAGATAGATAGAGGTGAACAGACTGTAGAGACAAAGATTTATAGAGAGAGGGATAGAGGTGATGGTAAGGAGGCAAACAAAAATATAAAACTGAAGATTACGATTTATTGAGTCATGTTATGTTGCTCAATTCCTTTAACCTCTATTCACCCCAACTCACCTTGGGTATCATACATAAAAAGTGAGCTTAAGCTCAGACTCGATTTTCAGTACAAATTCTTGAGGTTAAGCTCACTTCATCAGTGCAAAAACTGAGTCTGAGCTTAAGCTCACTTTTTATGCATAAGGCCCCTTATCTTAATTCAACTCACCTCACCTTAACTCACCTCAACTTACTTCACTTTAACTCACCTCAACTCACCTCTTTCAGCTCAACGTATCAGTTCATAAATAAAATTGATTTCTTGATATGGGCGTTTCCATCATGTCGAACGTGACCATTGTACGCGCTCAAACTGAAAAAAAAAAACCATAATCTTAAAGGTTTTTTTATTTTGACAATAGGATTAACTTATAGCTCTCAATTAGCCCTATAATTGGTGCTAATGTTGATTTTGGTCAACGTTTCGTTTCCAAGATAACTGCAAAAACCAAGGCATTCGCACGCGACAAAAACAGAAGAAGTTTTCGCGGCCAACAAACGCCGATTTCAGCGAAACCTGGGGAAATATTTCAACTGGACTACTTTCAGAATGTTGTGCATTGATGTCTCTCAAAAATGGTTTTTATTTTACGCAAAAAATAATTTATACTTTTTTTTAAATTTAATTTTAGAACCTGTCGCACGCGACATTTTTTTCCATCATTATATTTTTTTAATATTGCTTTTATACGAATTGTTAACGCAAAAAAAACATGAAGTTTATGTAGAATATACTTTTTATTTTGACTTCAGCGCAACCTAGCGGGCCAATTTTTGGAAATCTATGACTTACGGTGTTTCAACTACACATGGCAAAAGTGAGCCAAATCGGACCATAAATACGGATTTTCAAAACATCTTGACACTGGCGCCACCTAGCAAGACCATTTTTTGCTTACATAGCCGGCATATATGTATTACAAAAAGCAGTCAAATTGGCCCATAAATACGTTAGATATATGACTTTCATTTCTTTCTTTGCGGTAGACATTCTGGTGAAAACGCCCATATACGATTTGATCAATTTAAAATAACTCAACCCAGTAATATGTCAGGCTTTCTTATGTTATTTTAAGTTTAGTAGATCGAAACATACAACTATCAAGATTATCGAACAATTAAGAATTTAATGAAGGGAAGTTTCACTCTCGTAGTGCGGCCAGGGCTAGTCAGAATATTTTGTCCTATTTGTGCATCGATGAACTTATTTCGATGAAATATTGTGATGAAACCACCATGGGCCAGTGTAATTGGCAAAATGCTTTAAGCCGTAACCGTACTTCGCTCGCCGGTGAGCGTCGAGAAGGTCGTCTAATATCGGCTTGTACGACAGAAAACCTCGACGCTATGATAATATAATTTGACGATTTCACAGAAAAGGCTCGCAGCGATTAGTGCGGACATACCTTACAAAAATACAAGCACCTCATACCCAGATTAGACAGAAAAGGCCAAACAGCTGTATGGATCTTTCGTACAGTCCTGATTTGTTTTTTTTTGTTCCTGCACGTCAAGGATAATTTTCGCGGACGGCAATTATCATCGCCAGAAGGAGCTGTTAACCCTCGTACTCTCAGTGACTTACGCTACATAGGATCGTGGCGCGCCATTCTTTGAAAAATCAGATCAAAATATTTGTATCTATGCATGTCTTATGGAAAAAACTAGTCTTATATTCAATGGCCTTAGAAAATCTGGGAACTTATAAAGGTTCATCAACTTTCCCAAAAAAAAAAATTTCCTCACACAGCATAATTTTTTAGATTTCAAGGATGCTCCCGACAGAATCAAAATAAATTGTCTTCATGCAACCATGGGTGAATTTGGTTTCCCTCACTGAGAACAAATGTATTTTCCTCGGAAATTTGGTTACTGGCAAGTTACTGGATAGTTTCTTACTGGAGAATACGAAAACACAACTAATGTACATATGTCTTACAATTCAACGAAAATCGCTTAGGATGAACAGGAAATTAATCTCGCGGCGAACGAAAATCACACTTTATAAGTCTGATGATATCATCTGATAGATGGGTCTTGGAGTGTTTAAGAGAAAAGAGTTAACGCACTTGACGCATTTGTGATGGCAAATACCTAATGCTTATTAAAATCTAACTCAAGTTAGGGGTAATTTTACTATATGCAGGCTTTTTTAATTATAGACAACACACATGTGTATACGTACAACATGTATATACATAAGTGCGAAATCCCCGCTTACGTAATAATCTATCACACCTGTAGTTGATTTCTACAAATATATAATTTTATTCAATGTGCCGCTGCATGAAAAACTTCCAAAAAAATGTATATAAAAAAATAGAAGCCGATTATTTTTTCATTAAAACAACGTTGTTGTTGTTCTTACAATGTTCATTGGGCGCGTACATTGTCTGTGCGATAAAATAGCTTGTGAACTAACGATGTACCCCTTATCGCTAACAGCAAGCCACCTGATAAGATATGGCGTCTGATGTTTATTTTAGAACTGTTGCAAGTGAGAAAGGGTGCGAAAAGAGTTTGTTGTAAACTTTGGTAATGTTTGAGAGATAGAACCGATGAGATATATGCACAGTGAACAATTGTTGTTATTAGCAAGTTGTGATAAAAACATGAAATAATTGCAAAAATTTGTGGAAGTGTGTGTCACAGTGACAGCTGATATACATATGTAGTGTCGTAAGTGACCTGCATTTCACAATGTTAAATATGTAGTTACTTTATATCAATTTATTCACAACTTGCTTTTACCCGCGGCTCCGCACGCGTGAAGTTCGGTTTAACGTTATGATTTCCAATGTAACAAAAAATTTATATCATCAAAAATAATATATGTTGCTTAAAAAAGTTGTTTATTGTCTCAAGGTTCCAGAACAGCTAGTTTTCATACCACATATAAATTTTTTAAGTTATTTTTATTGGTGGCAATTCTTTTGAAAAATTTCTCAAAATAAAAGCATAAGCCGGCTCTTTTTTTTCATATCAAAATCTCATTGTTATATGTACGTATGTATGTCGTTTAGCTTAAACGGAATAAATATATTTAAATTTGGAAAAAGTGGAAAATCTTGGGTGTTAGACGAAATATATTATATTTTGCAAATATTCACTTTAGTTGAATTCGATTTTTTAATCAGGTGACACCCCCTTCAAAACTGTTTGCGTAATAAAGCTTTTTTCAACCTGTTACGAATGACACATATTGGAATATCTTATTAAAGTCATGGATAAATGCAATTACTCTTAAACAGGAGGCAACCCTATATAAAAATATTTTCGAAGAAAGCTTTCTTATACCTCCTTCGATGAACATCTATATCGTAATACTTTATTTAACCTATGAAAAATTGGATTTGACTTTTGAACAGGTGGCAACCCTCTTCAAAATATTTTGAAAATTAAATTTTCTTAATTCTCATTCGTTTGCCACACATATTGTAATATTTGATTTAACTTATTAATGAAATTTAATCTACCTTTTTAAATAGGTGCGAATCCTCTTAAAATGCTTTATCAACATAGCTTTTTTAAATCTCGTTCGTTCGGCTTGCATATTGTAAAATTTCGTTGAACTGATAACTTAAAATGTAATTCATTTTTTAAGCAGGTGGCAACCCTGTTAGTTCAAACAAATACAGCTTTCCTTAAACATCTCTCGTATAGTATCCATATTAAAATATTTTATTTAACTTTTTAATTAAATTGTTTTTGATTTTATAAACAGGTGGCAGCTCTCTTTAAAAATATTTTTGAAATAAAGCTTCCTTACAACTCTTTTCTTTGATTCCCCTATTAAAATATTGCGTTTAATTAGTTAATTAATAATACTGGGTGGCGCCGAATGAGCTATATGGTTTGGATTCTTTATAACTTTTTTACTTTGGGGATATTTGAAAGAAAGAGTGTACGTTAACAAACCAAGAACCATTCTCCAACTCCAAACCTACATTCGAAATGAAATCATGGCCATTACACCCGAAATTCTGCGAAAAGTTATGGAAAATATGCTAAAAAGAGCACGTATGTGCGAAGCAGAAAATGTACATCACTTACAGGATATCAGTTTTCAAATCTAATTGCAAAAAATTCCCCAATAATATACTGTACTAGCTGACCCGGCAAACGTTGTTCCGCCATATAAATTATTTCTATGCTTGGTTTGTTTAATACAAATTAACGAATGTGATGTAAGTTCTAGTACTCTATCGTGAACACTTCCAGGGGTATGTAGTATGAAAAATTCGGTTTGTATGGGAGGTGGCACGCCCCTTTTTCCAATAACCCCAATCTTTCTCCATAAGTTTGCAATTGCTTTCATATATATCCATACCATGTTCGAGTCCTCTTCCATGAACATTTACCGGGAAATGCAGTATGAAAAATTCGGTTTGTATTGGAAGTGTCACGCCCCGATTTTCTTTATGACTATGTGCTTGATTTCAAATATCTTCATACAAAGTTACAGTACTCTACCATGGACACTTCCAGAGATATGCAGTATGAAAAATTCGGTTTGTATGGGAGGTGCCACGCCCCCTGCACCTAGCGGATTGAAATATACTTTACATCCGATTCTCATACCTACCAAATTTACACAAAAAATTTCATAAAGATCGGTCAAGCCGTTTCAGAGGAGTTCGACCACAAACACCACGAACGAGATTTTTATATATTAGAATTTAAAAAAAAATTTTATTTGAATGATTAATTATTTGATTTAAAATTTGTAAACAGGTGGGAACCCCCTTAAAAATATTGTAGATTAAGGGATTAAAAATTATGGAAGAAAGCAGGCCGAATATGGGTATGCGGCGATCTTGAGTGAACTTAAAAGTGGACGGCATAACGGGACCAGGGCCGACTTAGATGCCGGCACTGATTACATTATGTCAATCGCTTCAGGACTCTTAGAAGATTTCCAACTAGTGAATATTAGGACGCTGGCCTACTGATAGGGAATAATGGTATTAGCATTTACATCGATGGCTCAAAGATGGAAAAAGTAGTCGGAGCGGGTGATATTCAGAGGATCTGCAAATAAAGCAATCAGCGTCTTTCAGGCAAAGCTCTTTGCCTTTCCTACTTTTCCAATACAAAATAAAAGGTTTATGTCGGGGAAAGTCAGAATATTCGTTGACATTCGTTGACATTCCTTGACAGCCAATCGGCATTGAAAGCGTTAAGATCCAAGGTAGTGAAGTCGAGAATTGTTCGTAAATGTCGCGCTTCGCTAGCATCACTGAGTCAGATCAACAGCTCTTCTAGGACCCAAGATACACTAGTAATATCGAAGGTAACGAAATAGCCGGTTAGATATGTAGACATGATTCGAAAATGCAGACCAGTGAATCCGATACACCCACCGTTTTGTGATTTACTGTAGACAATTTACAAGCACACCACAGTCATAACAAATAACATATAGAGTGTCGGCAACGGAGTTCAATTTCGGTTGGTCCCATACAAGTTGTATGTGCATGAGAAATTTTTGACAGTAAATTGACGGCGTGCGTGAATATTAGGTTAGCCTGTAAGAATTCTTACCGGCGTCATCACAGTACACTGTGATATTGCACCAATGCTCCAACGATGGCGTATACCAACAAGTTCCCTCTGCAGAGAGCATTCACAAGGGGCAAACTAGCTGGTTTCCATTTATACGACCTGCGGCACAGAAAGCTATACGAGTAGGATCCAAAGTAGTGAAGTCGAAAATGTAAGTACATCTCTTTACAGCCACTGATTTCTGATCTCTTGACGAAAATTGACGAATACTCCACAATCAATGTTAGACCAATGTTGGAATTCGTTAATTTCGTCTGAGATAGTAAGTGGTTTAGCATTCACAAAAGCCAAATTTGTAAATTTTCATATACGTCTTCCAAATCTAAACCAAATCTATGAGTTTACTAAAAGCCCAAATATTCCTTCCTGCATATTTGACAAAATACCATTCACGTTATAAATTGGAAGAAAATCACAAATCCTACCTTTTGATTGTCTTCGATAAACGCAACGGCCTAAACTGGTTTGAGTTTTTATATTTTTTTATAATTGAAATTGACATTTACTAACCGTGTAACATTTTAAAAATAATTGCAACAATTAATTATGTTTTTTATTAATGACGCACTTAAAAATTAAATTATAGCTGTTATAACTTTCTTTTTTCTAATTAAAAACCTGCTAATTTTTGTTTTAAGTATGTGTTGAAATGATTTTTATTACATCTTAATGGGAGCATCCCATAAAATTTATTGATCAATTTTATCGATCCTGTTCTCGTGATATCATATGAGTGATGTCAGTGTACCTGCTAAAAACTGTTGACGTGTGTGAATATGTGGGAGATACGCTAAAAGAACTCATATGACTACGGATAGCTGGTTTTAATTTTCGTTACCTTTTAATTAAAAAGAGTCTAGCATGCGAATGAATATTTAGATGACTAAAACCGATTATATTTTATAATTGATTGTATGTTCATACAAGGTACGCTGATGAGTGGCTTCGTTAACAAAGGAAAAAAACAGGGACCGAAAATAACCGTTAAATGTCATGATTATTATTTTTAGATCATTGCAAAATTGTAGTTTTTTGATTTTAATATTTTCGAACAAGAATTATCATTAAATTTGGATTTTTATTTTTTCGGTCAAATTTAATCTTTAATTTATATTTTTCGATCAGGAAGAGTCGTTAAATTTGGATTTTTATTTTTTCGGTCAAATTTAATCGTTAATTTGCGATTTTTTTTTTGATCAAAAAATAAACGTTATTTTGGATTTAATTTTTTTCGATAATTTTTAACCGTTATAACGGAGTCTGTTTTTTATGACCGATTCAAACGTTTTATTATCTAAAAAATGTAATCTGAAAATATCGGATATAATACGATCGAAAAAATAAAAATCATTATATAACGATTAAATTTGATCGAAAAAATATGAATTCAAAGATAACGATTATTCATGATCGAAAAAATATAAATCACAAAATAACGATAAAATTTGATCGAAAACATATTAATCAAATTTTAACGGTTATATTATGATTTTTACTATAAATATCATAACCGTTATCTGGAAAAATAGTTGTCAACCTAATAGTTGTCGTGTTCTAACCTTAGCTATGTCGGTTAAGCCCTCGATAAATTCCTAGTCTGAGAACTTACTTCTTCTACTACAGAGTGCCGAACATTCGCGTAATAGGTGTCTCAAGGTTTCTGGCTCTTTTTTATTGCTGCAGCTTATGGGCAACCCCAACCCTCTCCTGTTAGCAGGCCCATGGCTGTGGCTAAGTCCTTTCTGCCCAGGTTGAACGAGTGTTCCCTCTTTCGCAACTTAGTCCGTCTTCTCGTTGCCTGGTCTGGTGCCACGACAGCCATACAAAATGAAGAGAAAACTGCTCAGCCATCTCGTTTAGAGATCTACAGCAGTCCGCTTTGGATTTTGAATTACATGTGTAAAGCGGCTACGCCTGCTAGGCAGTGTCGTACGAATGGACGCAAATGCACCAGCTCTGGAAGTATTCGACGCAGTACTTGCTGGTGGTGGTTGAAGAAGGCCTCCTCTGTATTGAAAAGAAAAGATAGAGGGAGACCTAGCTTCAATCAGTGTTGACAATTCGAGCCGGAAAACAGAAAGGTAGAAGGACTGGCTCGCTTCTACGAGCTCGACCAAAACCGCTTAGATATTTATAGCGCTATCAGACTCTTCCAACCCTATAGATCCTCGCGTCCGGATGGAATCACATCAGCCATAGTACAGCGCACAATCGACACAACAACTCCCTGGTTAACGACTATTTAAAGGGCTAGTCATTCTCTCATAATTTCTTCTCACGAGAATGGAGATACTTCTGTCTGCAGATCACACCACGCCTTACTTACGAAAATTTAAGCGAGGCCCAACATGCTTACCACAAAGGTAGAGCTGTAGATAAATATGCGCTGGCAGCCTTCTTGGACGTGGGAGGTGCCTTCAACAATGTTAGTTTGACATCCATACGTTCCTCCATGGTTGCGGTAACGCTAGATCTACTTATCACTCTCTGAATCGGCAATATGTTAAGAAACAGAAGAATAATTGACTCCTTGGGAACCGCAGAAGTAAAGAAAACAGCCACACGCGGTACCGCTCAAGGTGGTTTATCTTCCCTGCTGGGGAACGTCGTGCTTCGTACATCGAAAGCCACTAAGGTCGTTGTATATGGAGATGAGTTAGACATTCTGGTCGTAGGGAAGTTCATCTAGATGGCCTGTGAGATTCAACAATCCGCAATTAACGACCTGGCGGGGTTGGCGGAAAGAAACAGTCTAGTGGTTAACCCCTCCAAAACCGAACTCTTTCTGTTCACCAAGCGATATAAGGCAGATAATTTTGGACTTCGTCAATCAATTGTCAAAAGTAGCAAAGTTTTTGGGGGTTATTATAGACTCTAAACTCTCCTGGAAAAGGAATACCGAAGAGCGGAGAAGAATCGCGCCTAATGCGCTCTCCTCCTGTAAAACTATGATAGTTGGACCTATTCTCACCTATGGCACAGTGGTATTGTGGTTGGCGGTTGACAACAAATCCTATCTGCTCAACCTGCTAGAAACACTCCTCGACATTCCACCTTTATAAATATAAAAGCGCTCTACGACTTAGGACGTCTAACAGGCTGCGAACAACTCCCAAGGATTTCCGATAGAGTGGTAATGGAGTACAGTAGCTGTGATTATCAGGACACGTAAACTGATTTCGATCGAAACTTCGAAGTCCATTTTCTCGACAGAAATGACTGGGAATTTAGTATTGCTCTAAACGATGACGAAAACTACATTTTCACGTATGGCTCCAAAATGGGCATTGGAACAGGATCTATGCAAAAGCTGCAGAAGAAATACATAGAATCCATCCAACAGTTCCGCCTCAAATTTCTGGCGACCACTTCTTCGTGAGCCTAGGCAGCTGGGGAAAACTCCTTTAGATTCGCTAGAGAATCAGGTTGGTTTCAAGACATTTAGGAAAACCCTCTTTCTGGGCATCGCTATGGGCCTTTGTGGCTTGCGAATGAACTCTTTTTCAGAGCTGCGCGCATTACCTAACCTAACCTTATAGCTAATATCCGATCTGTGCAATATTTTGGGGTATGGATGATGAAATACGTATGTAGCTGTCTTGGACGATTTTTATTTTTAGTTTTTTTTTGCTCTGGGTTGAAACTTTGCAAAAAATGCCCATTGTATCGGCAAAACCAAAATCCTATAGATAAGATGCGAAACACAGATTGTTGTTCTTTATGGCATTCCGAAATTTTGTATGCTTTTACTGCACTGTAGCGGAGAAAATTTAAGTCATTCAAATATAAATACAAACATAGTATGCTTAACTCAACTATCTTATCAATGGGAGAAGCGCCAAAATAAATAAATAAAATACTGACAAATACATATACATATGTATACGAAAATGTACTCAATAATGCCACTGCAAACACACCGACAAGGTGCTTTAGCAAACAAACACACATACATACACTTCTGATCTTAAAACTACAAAATGATAAGATTATCACTGCCGCCTCAGAACAGAGAGGTTTGCTCATGATTTTTACTTGTAAACGGTTTAGTCAATGAGGTAAGAACAAGAAAATTACTCAAAATAGAGAGGCGCCTGAGAACGACCGGTATTAAACTAAAGTTCACTATTTCTTTTTTATAAACTTTTTTTACAAATACATGTGGTTGTATGTATGTAGTTTTGGCGTGCTAAGCTCCCAATTAGCAAATGCGTTAAAAGTTATCTAAGAGTTTGAATCGTATTGTTACGGCAAAGACTACTTCGCAATAAAAAACAAAATATATATGTATCAGTTATAGTATAATACTAGGAAAATACCTACGATATATGTTTTTTCTCCTAAACAGCTATTATAAGGTCAAAAAAGTAAATTTGTGTTTTATGACGAAATTTGCGATACCTTATCAATTTATTTATTTTCTTTTCCTCCTAAACACTCTCACTCTGTCGTTCGATTACTCACTTTATTATTTAACTTAACGTTTTCTCAGAGTAGTTTAAAATAACTCCAAGCTTGCTGAGAAAAGCTTTTTCAAGCTACTCATGTACTTCGAACTACATGTGAGTGTATGCGCTAGTTTTTGTAGCACCTGTATAGACCATGTGGAAATTTTTGCCAAGTTATGTATATCCAGACTCAAGTCAAGATCAGTTGTGAGTCGAGTTTTGCTCCCATTGCACTATGGGTAATTTGATGAATTTATGTGGCCAAAATTAATTAGGACCAAATAAGTAAATTATTTAAAAAACGTGATTTTTTTATTGATTGGCATATGATTTCTCACATTTTTGTAAAAAAAAATCTTAACCCATGATGACCGATGGGTCTAAATGGGCCACTTTTCAATTTTTGGTTTTATTGAAAAAGTTTGAATGCAGTGGATTATTTAAAAAACATGATTTTTTTTTTATTTAATGGCATACGATTTCCCATATTTTTGCAAAAGAAAAAAATTTTTAGCCCTTGACTATCGTTGGGTACGGGTCACTTTTTAATTTGTTGTTTTTTTGGAAAAGTTTGAATGCAGCTTTTTCCTAAATGTTTGTATTAACGAAAAAAATGGCACTTAGTTATAAAAAAAATTATACAGTAGCTATTTTTGAAAAATATTGCCAAAAATTATTAATTTCAATTGAAAATCTGAAAGGGATGAATCTACTAATGTGTGTGTTGAAAAGTTAACAGGAGCTGCCTTTGCAGCAACGAAATTGAAAACAGCCTTTTTTTCCTCTCTTTATTGAGTTCGCTCCTCCAAATGGTAAATAGTTCACTACTGACATCATCAATAATACCTACAAAAAATCCATTTTCTCAGAAAACGCAAAAAATGTAACATCAAATTTCATTTTACATATTTTTGATAGTTTAAACACGCCAAACACGGCCAAAATCAAAAGCTTATTCAAACTTAATTTTTAAGAAAAAGAATAATATCAACAGTGTTATTGAGCTTTGTACCACGATTTTATTTTTTTGGAAAAATGGAAAAGCAACAAAGTCTA
>JAPVRG010271742.1:3416-19282 GCA_029783565.1 Rhagoletis cerasi
TTAAAACACACTGCAGTGTATGAGATTGCACACAACCAAAGAGAGGACGAAGTTCGTCTGACGAAATTCGGTGAGAATAGATTTATTTTTAATTTTGCTGCTGCCGCCGGTCGACAAAATCAGCTATCAGTGACAAAATAGCTTTTTTTCTTTACTTTTCGAGCAGATAATTATCAAGAAGAAGAAGAATAGGACAATTTGAGTATTCATCTTTTCGCTTTTGTATTTTTATGTTGTTTATTTGTCAATCCGCTGATGCGAACTTCGTTTCGATTCTGTTTTACTGGGCGAAATGTTGCAGCGAATGCCACCCGATGGCATCGCTCCGCCCGACGAAATTCTCTCAGCGAATTGGTTCTGTTTATACTTTCACTTGGCATTTCCAATTGGCGTCAGTTGGCACAGAAGCGAAACAAATGGCGTGCTTTGTTGGACTCGGCCAAAATCGTTTAAGCGGTCTCAGCGCCAAACAAGAAGAAGAAGAAGAACTTCTGAGCCTCTGGAACACATAATCTTTTTTCGATTTTTAAGCCTCGGTTGATTACCGAAAAACTAATACAGCCATGTAGAGTGACGTTCAGTACACAATTCAGCTCCGTCCAAATGGAAGGACCTCTTTTCGTCGTTTGAGGAGATCTACTGTGGTGAGACTTTTTCAATTTGATGCCGGAAAGCGTAATAAGAACTGCAAAACAACGATTTTGCTGGCGTATGCAGACGATATTGACATCGTCGGCCTGAAACCCAGCGACGTCAGCGCAGCATTTTCTAGCTCGGGAAAAAAAGCGAAAGAGGTTGTTCTAGCGTTGAACGAGGTCAAGAAAAACTAATTTTTGGCAACATATAAGGCCTTCTTGCCGTTTTGGGAAACACGTCCGTATTGGCAGTTATAACTACCAACTACCTAAGGTCCAACATAAAGAAAAGATCCTTCGACTCAGAACCAGGGGATGGACAACGAAAGCAAGGGCGCCCACGAACATAATATGCGGACCATGTGCAGAAGGGCCTGTCTGCACTCGAGATGAACCACTGGCGCAACTTAGCAAAAGAGAGAGGCAAATGACGAAGTTTTTTCGGACTCGGCCCAAATTGGCAGACGGTTGTAGTGCCAAATAAGAAGAAGATTAAGAAATTGGACGACCACTTTATTAAATGCGTCGAATAATAAAACGTTTTTTTTTTGCCGAAAAATGCCATTGACTTATCGAACTGCCCTCGTAACATGCAAAACTTCTCAAAACCTTAAACAAAATGCCAATTCGGTTTCTAAAAAAATCTATAAGAATCGCCTATTATTTGATGGACAACATCAAATTGTTATATTTCGTACCAGTTTTTGCAATTATTCCGCAATTTGGGCAAGTTCTTTAACAAATTAAGATGACATCTTTACTTCATTCAAAATAATAGATATACTACATACACACACAGATCATAATGAAACGAAGAAAATTGCATCATGTGAAAATTTATTTACACAAGGTAAACAAAGCCAAGATACAATTAACTGCAGCATAAAATCAAAAAGTAAACAAACGCCTAAACAATCGCCGCCTAAATAGAGTAACAAAAGCGTAATGATGCAAAAAAGAAGAATAGATGAAAAAGAAATTATTTTGTCCGCAGCGGTTTTGCAAACAAGAAGTATGTAGCCGAACAACAGCAGCCGTAGCAACAGCAAGCAGCAGCCAACTGCAAACAAATAATGCATTTTGACTATTTTACTTCAAATGCCAATTATATGAACTGTTAATATTTCCTGTGCCACCAAGCAAAAGGACTCGAACACACAGAACCAGTAATGGCCGCTGTTGCGCATGCGTTTCACTTTTTAATTTAAAGTCATTCTGTTGGCTGTTTATTACAGGCTGGCTGGCGGCTGTTTAGATTCTTTTGCACTCCGTTGAGAGTGTGCGTGTATGCGTGAGGAGATTTAGGCTGGCGGTTCCATGTAGGTACACAAATCAATAGGCCATTAGCTGGAATAGCAACAGCAAATTTCTTATTTCAACTGTCGGATAAAGTCGACTTTTTCTATTCTTCTACTGTTTCTGCAGCGGCTGATGGCTTGCCAAAACAGAATACGCCGTACGCACACATACAAATGTACATACACACAACAAAGCACGGCATTATCTTTACATTGATTTTGCGCAGAATAATGCCCTTTTCGCATACATACATATCTCTGCTCTTTATGGTTTTCGAAAAAAATATGTATTTTCTTTTTTCTTTGCAATTATTTTGCAATCTTTTTCGCTTTTTTTTGTTTGGCTTGGTTTTTGCATTCAACTTTTTTGTTGTATTGACAATAAGGATTATCCGCATTTTGCATGTAATTGTTTGCTACAGGTATGCGAACACACATGTATACACACATACTCAAAAAGTATTTTATACATATGTATGTAGGTGCATAAATAGCGTCTAGTTGAACTCTATGTCCATATGACGGCGTGTTTGCTTTAGCCAGGATAATAGGTATTGAGCATATTTTTAGAGCTGCTGTTTAAAAGGCAATTAACTGTATTTCGTTCACGCTAATTGGTTTCAATTATTACGGATTTTTACATAAACATTTTCGAACAGCATATCATCAAATGCGAAAAGAAACACAAAAAAAACAAAACACCCGCGTCCATACACTTGCACTTATGCGGTAAGTCTCTGAAGAAATACCTATACATAAATACATATAACTATACACATATATATGAAAACTTCAAACAAAGCTGTCAATTAACATTAGTTCGGATTTAAAAAAATAAAATTGAGCAATCAACGATAAAGCAATAAACACACTATAAACCCTCATTACTCGCTATTAAGTTTCATCATAGGAGTTCTACTCGTAATACATATTTCTATGTTCTTTATAATCCCTGCTGACGTAAATGTCGCAGTTGTTTATTAGCCACTCATTCTTAATCAAGCTTATTATGCGGGGTGAAGTAAACACTCATCTAGATTTAATGATTTTTTATCGTAAAAAACGCAATGTAATTACTTGTTGCTTTGGCGGCAACTTAACAACTTATTTCACTTTAAATTGGCTAACAGACAACACACTCGCGAACAGCTTAAAAATTGAACAATTTTCATTTAATAATTTTGCCTCGTCATGGTTGCACTCGCTTCCACACAGAAAGCACAGTCCAAGAAGGGGTTCGATACGTTTTTAATGTGATCTGCATACATATGTATATACATACAATTTTTAGCATATTTATGTATGTATGTATGTGGATAGTACTTGCGCTTGCATGAATTATTATTTTTAGAACAAAAAATTAATTGTATGAAAAGACTTCAGATTGTGGTTAAAAAGTGAAGAGGAAGTGTTGCGAAATTAAATACGAAGTAAATTTTATTTATTTACTAGCTAATACACAGCGTGCTTTGCGATGCCCGTTAGCTAAATTGCTTTAAACTTTGGTATTACCCAAATCTGTATATTTCTAAGAGAAATTATTTCTTGGAAATGGCATAAATTTGATAATTTTTCTTCGGCAATAATGATTAAAATGTAATTTGCAAGATTAGTTTCGCCGCTCGATTGCTAAAATATAATACACGTGTATGAAATAGATATGATAACGCCATCATCTAACATTAATTTGGTTCCATACCTCCCTCAAAGAGTGATTGTCTTCTAAGTATAGATGCTAAGTTGAGTATAAATAAGTATAGTTTCAGGGGAGAGATATTGTGATAAATGTTTGCATACTTAACTTAAAAAACGAGCGATATATAAAAATCTACGGAATTTTGTTTTCTGCTACGAATTTTCACCTCATTTACTCCGATTTAGAATTGCCGTAATTCTAACTCTGGTTGTGATTGCAGCTTTTCGTCGTTGAGCTTTGCTTGCATTGCTGGACGCACATTTTTTGCAGCACAAAGGGGTGAAAGTTGTTTTATTTGTCCTAGGTATATTCTAAAGTTTTACATCAGCCGCCAAAAATTTTCTGCTGTTTTGTGAATAAAAAAAATGTCTTTCCTCACAAAACAGCAACAACTCTTTGACATCTGTTGTAAAACTTAGCATATATTATGATGCAATAATACAAAGTGTTGTACGTAGTAACAGCTTGTTTTGACAGTGCCTTAGGTGTTTCAGCGCGCAGGCATGCGCTGCCATATGAAAAAATTCGTTACTTCTAAAGTTTTGGTGTTTCCATTCTAAAATTTTTACAGCGTGCTCCACAAAGTTTGCCAACTATTCAGGTTGAAAAACAAAAAAATCGAACATGGTGAAGTTATTAAAAAAAATAAAAAAAATGAAATTTTTTAATGCAAAAATTTTTATATTTTAACCTAACTCACACGCACATTTTGATACCTCAACTGATTTTCTCCGACAAATAGTTTATTAACTGCAAACAATTGAAAAAAGATACTTCTCCGTGAGTTCAAAATTTCGGGAATTTTTTTTCGAGATTTTCGAATATCAAGACGAAATAAAAAAATAGATGCCTTCTTTTTTTTCGATAAAGAATGTAAAAAAAAATATTTCACCCAAAAAAAAAATTTTGAGGTGTAAATATTGTATGGAATAACCCATATATAATATGCATTAATGCTAGCAATAATAATTCATATTTACCTTATATTTTCCTTAAATGCAAATGCAAGCATGTCATGTATGTATATTAGACCATATCGAAAAAAAAAGTTCGCCGTACACCCCCTCATATGAAGTGTTTTTGAAAAGCGTTTAAAAAATAATAAAATTTTTTTTGGACAACCCTAGCGGTCGCCCAATTACATTTTTCTTCATATATTCGGTATTTATAGGCGGATTTTAAAGAGTGATACACCAATTTTTTTGTCTCGAGGAGGGGTTTTCCTACGGAAGGTCAAAGTTCAGACTCCCCTATGGAGACTAATGTACATATAATGAATCTGAACTTTGTATGCAAAGTTTTTTATTTTAATTTCGTTTAACTAATTTATTACAAAAATATAGTTCATACTACAACAAATTAGATACAAATAGAACCTCTAAAGTTTTTCAACTTTCTAATTAGATTTTTTTTTTAAATTTTGTGTATGCAGTTTTATAGCCCATTAACAGTGCAAGTTTCAAGTGGATACAAAATTCTGTTGATCTTTGCCAATTTTTTTTGTTGGCGGTGTTGTGCATTTTCTTCCATATAAAAAGATTGTCGAACATACTTTGTATGGAAGAAAACGTATGACACTGTCAGCAAAAAAAAATTATCAAAAATCAACGGAATTTTTTAGAAACTTCAGACTTACCTTTTGCTGTACTAAAATTTAACACAAATCTGCATAATCAAAATTTTGTTTAAAAAATCTGATTAGAAAGTTGAAAATTTAATGAATTTTCTTGAGTTTTGCAAAAAATTTAGAGATTCTAGTTTTATGTATTTTATTGTAGTATGAACTGTATTTTTATAAAAAATTAGTTAAAAGAAATCAAAATAAAAAACTTTGCATACATTGTGAAAAATGCTCTGTATGTAGGCTTTTGTCCGCCACTGTACATAATTAATAAATAAATCAGAAATATTTACTACTACTTAAGAGCGTGTCAGACGTGGCAATATATTTCGTACGCAATATGCTGTCAAATTGAGAAATTCCAGAAAGAAGTTGCATGAGCAGTCACACCTTGCATGCAAAGTGTCTTTCGAAAGAAGTTTTTTGTTTCCGAAAGGCGAATTGCAGGAAAAATTTTTGGCATCGCTTTTTTGCTGTTCACACAGCGAATGAGTTTTTGGCAATCTTTCTCGATACTAAAATGCAACCATGGGCGGTAGGGTTTTCGTTTGTTTGCTATTTATTTTGTAAAAGCGAGAACGAAGACACGAAAAATGAATAATCGACGTAAGCTGCTGTTGAAAAAGAAAGCAATTTTATTAAAAATTATTGCTATTAATATTAAAAAAATTTAAGTGGATGATTCGCATAATTTGGGTAAGAAAATTTTGGGAGCGCGGTGCAAACAACCCATACTACACAACGTTGATGAAGGATTTGCGGCACGAAGGGAATGAATTTTTCCGAAATTTCGCGCACATTCCTGAAGATCATATAAACTTTTTATGTGAAAAAGTGCGACCGCTTATTCAAAAGCAAAATACGGTTGTGCGTGTAGCCATAAGCGTTGAAGAAAGAGTCTCGCTATGAATAAATATTTCATTTTTTTGGAAATGCAACTGTGAGATCAACATTTTAGTTGTGTGTTTTTGGATTATCCAACTCAGTATCACAATCATTTCTCACGGGTCATTGTTATTGGGGTTTCGAGCACTAATTTTACACTACTAGCACGAAGAATATATACTTATCAATCCTTTGTGGATACTCTATAATTTCAGACAATGCTCGCAATCTCGTACTCAGTCAAAACAACATAAACCCAAAAACAAGCAAAAATCAAAACCACAAAATATAGGTTATAATTAACATATTTTCCATGCGAACAATAATATAACGATTTAGTATATTATGTAAAATAATATGTATCGAGCATTTTTGATATATAATTCAACAACATTTTTCATCATTTTACTCAAATTCACGATCAGTGCCACACGGCAACACTCGATTAGTTTGACAGCACTTGCAGAAGATATAAAAATTGTTAGTGCAGCACGAGCAAGTCGAAATATATTTTCGAAATAGATTTTCGCTCTCTCAGTTGTAGTCACACCTTGCAACTTTTATATCTGAAACTGATTTCCGAAAAGTGACAGAAAGATCTTTCTGGCTGTTCACACATCGAAATAAAATTTCTCTTTCTCAATTTGACAGCGAATTGCGTGCGAAGGACGAAAAAATTGCCACGTCTGACACGCTCTTATTGAACCGTTATTTAATTTTCCATGCTTCTAAAATTGCATCTTTCAAATTTGTATTATTCTTTGTATTTTTCTTAATCACATGCTTCTGGAAAGTAACCCAGCGGCTCTTTAGGGTGACGGCAGAGTGTTTGTTAGAAGCGCTGCTATGCTACAAAATACATACGAAGCAACAAAAAAAATGTTTAAATTTTTCTTGTTTTGTATGTATTTTATGAAACAACAAAAAAATTGTAAAATTTTGTTTTTAATTTTTTTGTTTTGTAAGTATGCATGTATTTTATAGCATAGCATCGCTTCTAGCAAACACTCTGCGGTCAACCTCATCGGTTTCAAGGCTGAGCTGCTTCTCGGCCACTTCAAAGTTGTAAAGTCCCCTTGGAATTTAGGAACAAAACAAAAAAAAAACGAAGAAAAACTAGAAGGAAATTCCAAGAAACAAAAGCGAATACAGAAATTTTTAGTAATATTATTCAGCTGACCACAACTCTTTTGTGGTTACTATACCATTTTTGTCATTTCTTTACATTTTTATTATGGTATCAATTCTTTCTTTACATTATCTGCATATAGGCAGTTCTTCAACGATTTTTTTCATTCTCTAACGTTGTAATTTTCTAGCCACTACGCGCAAAATTGAAGTTATTCTCGGCATTCGCCGTCCAGTCGAATTCAGCATTGACTGCCATTGAACTTTTGATTGTCATGTATTGTATGGTTATGGTTGTTATTGTTACTGCTGGCGTTATGAAAAAAAAAAGTTGAAAATATCGTGAAGTAATCAACACATAGCGTGTTCATGTTATTCTCTTTTCTTATTTTGTAACAACACAAGCATTGCAAGCTGGCTACTGAAGCGATACAACTCAGAATTTTATTTTTCCACTAGAAATTGTGAAATTACTTTGAATCCAGCATATTAAGTATGTAGTACATATGTATCAGGGCTGCGAAATAACGTTATTTATTTATCAATAAACGAAAAAAAATTTAATTTTTGTTTTGTATATCAGTAATGTTAAAGTCGTGTGTTAAAAAAAAAAATGATTTCGTTGATTATTAAAAAAAAATATATCAAACAAATTTTTCGTTGCGTTGAATACATCGTACAGTCTCCTGTACTGTACGATGGTTGAATATCAAGAAATGTTATAAATTTTTTTTGTTGATTATCAATAAAAAAGTTATCAAAAAAATTTCGTTAATCTTGTAATCAAGTTATACACTGCCCGACACTTGATTACCTCAGTTTAGTTTTTTGAATATATATTACCTGCAATTTTTTATCAAAGAATTGTTAATAAATACATTTAAGAACTGAGCTGTTGGAGAACGAGGTAATAAACTTCGCGGAGATGTTCAACGGACAAGAATAGATTTTCACCAAGGTAACGCTACCATTCACACAGCAAGGAGAGTGAAGCATTGGTTTTTCGAAAGATATATTCAACTTCTTGACCGGCCTGCACTATCCCTTGACTATTATATTAACGAAAATGTTTTGGAATGGTTCTGTCAAAGGATCTACGCAGGAAGAACACAATCAGGGTATTCATCCATACACGTAAATGCCTCTTAACTGCGTAAACCTCGTAAATAAACCGGTTTTCCATATAAAATTAAGTAAGTTTATGAGGTCTACATGGTTACGACACATTTACGAGTTTAAGGGCCGGTTGTTCAATGTCTGGTTATCACTACCGGCCGATTAAACATTGTTATCGACATTATCGACTCCCTGCAAATAACATGTGATCGATAAAGCAGTCGCTTTGCTTAATCGGAAGTGGCACCTCCGATTAGTGATAACCAGACATTGGTGATAACCAGACTTAGGGCCGGTTGTTCAATGTCTGGTTATCACTACCTGCCAGTTAAACATCGTTATCGACATTATCGACTCCCTGCAAATAACATGTGATCGATAAAGCAATCGATTTGCTTAATCGGAAGTCGTTCGTATGATTAGCGCTAACCAGACATTGAACAAACGGCCCTAAGTGTATTGCCCTATTACACTAGTTTACACGAAAAATTAACCTTTGTAAAAAAGTATTTTCTAGGCTCACTTTGGGTCGCTGAATATGAAACCAAAGCCCAATTTTTTTTTTCAAAGAAGCGTTTTCGAGATTTTTTCGAAAAACGTGTTTTTTGGTACCTTTCGCAGTTATTTGTCAATATCTTTTGAAAAGATCATCTAATCGACGCGGGCAAAAGGTATTGATGCGCCCTTTGCAAAAATATATAACTTGTATAGATTTAAATAAAAATTATTCCTGTACTAGCGACCGAAATCGAAAAAAAGTGGAAATTTTATTCATTTTTGAAAAGTACACATTTTTAGATTCTTATTTTTAATAACAAAAATTCTGATTCCTATAGCATTTTTTCCGTAGATTAAGAATCTGTGCTTTGAGTTATTCAATTGGCTCTAGTTTTCGATATATTTGCGATCAAAAGTACCAAAAACACCTTTTTCGCATTTTTTGAACAATGAGGAACTTTCTGAAGAGCATAAAAAGAAAGCTTAAATATTGTCCTTTTATCCCGAAAGAAAAAAAAAATTTCGTCCCACAAACATTAGCCATAAAAACAATTTTTTTCTCAATTAAAAATGTGACGAATGCAAGGTAGGTCGCCAGATCCAGCAGCTCCGTTGTTTCTTAGCCGGGAAATTGCTATTCTCAGGTTCATCTTTCCCACTACTTTCAAGTGTTGCTACAATTCAATAGGGTGGAAAAGTGTTCTCTCCACAATTTAAATACGGTCGTGAAATCTACCGTAAGCCGCTTAACTTTGGGCGCGTTCATAAGACGTAGCTGTTTAGCCCAACTGCTACGAAACTGTTGGCAACGGTTGAACTCAACAATTACGTCTTAGAAACGGCTTGATGAATATGTTGCCAAATGACCAGCTGATAAATATAAACAAACAAAATGATATAGTTGCGCCGGGTATATTTCCAATTCAACGCTGAGCTGCCAGCGTTTTGAAAAATCGTTTAAAGGTATAATGAGTTAAATAGTTTATAAAATCAATAATAAAAAATTAAAAAAACTAACAAAGCGGCGTTGTATTTAATATAAGCGGCGCTAGTCTTTTCGATCAGCTGTTTAGGCTGAGCCAACAAGTTGAGTTCAGGTAGCGTAAAAATTTTGCGCTGGAAAAAATGGCGGATAGTTTCCAACTGTTGAGCTGAGCGGAACTACTCAACTGTGCGTTTCTAAGACAAACAGCCAACGGTTACCCAACAGCTACGACTTATGAACGCGCCCTTTTTGATAGAATTTTCTGGCCTTTTTCTTATCGGCTAGCACTTCAAGCTCGTCGCAACCACGTATTTCGGCATCTCTCTTCTTATCGGGGCAAATATTTACGTCTCGCTTTCCTCTTCAGCTCCCCATAACGGTCCCACATACTTCACGTTGCGCCCGATCGCAGCGTGATCGGTTAGGCGGCATATTTTTTCTCTGCAGCTTCGTGGCATTCCTCATCGTATCAGTTGTTCTTTCCGACTCGCTGAAATCCGCCTACTTCGTCGGCGTTACGTAATCCGCGGGAAATATGGTTCCACTGCTCGAATATGTACATATGTATGTATCGTTACCTTAATATAGAAAGGCCATAACTCACAAAAGCCCTAACTCAAATGGAGTTTGAAAGTTTAATAAAAAGTAGAGTTCTACAGTTCCTAATTTCGTCGAAACGCTGATTTTTTTTAACGCAATATTTGATCTAGTGCTGTAGTATTTGTTTTTCCTGTTTTGTTTTGGATGAATCGTAATTCCAAATGAAAATGAGTTATTGCCCTCTATATTAAGGTAACGATATGTATGTCAGTTTGTTGAAGAGTGTTCTCTGAGGGCAGGCGCGAAAGTAGAGTAAGTGGAATAAGATGCCCGTATGTTGTGATTGCAGCTTACTGTGGGCCCTGAACAGCGTATAAACTAAAATTTGTATAAATATTTCGTCTGCTGATTTACCTGAAGAGTTTCTAGTTCCACTAAATTTTTACATTTTTCAAATTTCGAGTTGTGTCAACTTTGGCTTAACCGCGCCATATGTGTGTTGCAGTTGTTTGTGCTTAGTGTCACTGGCTGCTAAATTTATGCAGATTTTCTTAATGATATTTGATTTGCTTCGTCAATGCCGGTGTTGTCCTCCGCTTCTGCTTGTTCCATTAGAGCTATTACCATAAAAATGATTTAAATACATACATACATATGTATAGACATACTTATGCACATATGTACATATACATTTATTTTTCACACACCATTCTTTTCTTTTTTTTAATTTCCTTTTATGTCGGACTGCTTTTAGTTGCGCTGATGGCTGGAAAGCTTTATCGTGTTTATTTTTGTTTTTGCTCTTCTCGCTAAAATTTGCATTTCACTTCATTTAGTATTCACAACTGTACGTGAAATGTTTGATGACAGTTGACAATCGAATTTTCACATTTTCAGCGCCAGTTGTCGTTTGTGTGGTAAATGAAATATCTAATCACCCTGCTACCCCTTTTACATATACATATGTACATACATATGTACATAAACATTAGACCGTATCGAAAAAAAAGTTCGCCTTATACCCCCTCATATGAAGTGTTTTTGAAAAGCATTTAAAAAAAAATATTTTTTTGGACAACCCTAGTATGCGCTCAATTATATTTTTCGTCATATCTTCAACATTTATAGTCGGATTTTAAAGTGTGATACACCAATGTTTTTGTCTCGAGGAGAGGGTTTTTATTACGGAAGTTCATTGACCTCATGTGCTCCATAAAAAAAGTTGGGGTTTCCATATGGTTGTCCAACTAAAAATAAAATGTGCTTTATTTCGGGTTATACTAATATCAATAGTTTTTTCGCAAAAGATTAATGATTTTTGACGGTCTTTAATTTACTGCCATTAGGACGGTACGTTAGGATGGTAGCAACTGAGATCTGGTAGGTAGGTAACACAATGGAGCACATGAGGTCAATGAACTACCCCTCATCGAGACAAAAAAATTGGTGTATTACACTTTAAAATCCGACTATATATGCCGAAGATATGAAGAAAAATGTAACTGGGCGACTAATAGGGTTGTCCAAAAAAATTTTTTTGAAATGCTTTTCAAAAACACTTCATATGAGGGGCGAACTTTTTTTTTAGTCTGTAAGGCGAGACGCTCTAATAAACATGTATATATGTTCATACAATGTTTTTCTACATACATACCACTTTTATCGTGGCTTATGAAGTAACTCAATGAGTCTTACAAAGTTTTATTTTAATATTGTCTGCCCGTCTATTTGTCGCCTAGCACCAATCGCCAACAATTTGTGACTACCGCCATTGTTGGTGGTGGTGGCGCGTGTGGGTGTGGCTTCGTCTCTCCGGATCATTTCTGCTACAGAATGAGTGATTTTTCTTATCATTAGGGGTCTTCACATTTAGCTTGGTACGCGGTAACTCGCTGTTCGGTAATTTTCTCCCATGCATTTTGTTTGTTTATTTTATTTTACACAAACAAAATACATGGGGAAAAGTTACCGAAACACCGAGTACCAAGCTCGGTGTGAAGACCCCTATTGATTTCCCCCGCTGTTGTTATGTTTGCATCACTTTCGATTTGTTGCTATTGTTGTTTTGTTCTTATTGATTTTGAAAGCGTCGAGGCTGTTGTCGATTTCTGTGATTTCTGTACAATGCCTTACTAAGCAAAAACACTTTCATACATATCTATCTGTTGTCAATCATTGTATTTGCCATCGCTTCCGTTCGCCAACGTCCTCCATTTATGCATACATACATACATATATGTGGATACATCTATGGTTGCGCATCTATAATTTGGAACAGAGGGACTATAGGTGTTAACAAAGTGTGGTTTTGAAAACTCAAATATGTTTAATGGCATTTTTGACAGTTTTGGAATTTTACAGGAGAAGTAAAAAAGTTTTTAAAATAAGATAGAAATGCATTTAAGGACTTTTTTAAAGAACGGTTTCATTAATGGGTACGACATAATCTTTTTTTTTAAGAGAAAATGCGGAAATACTTCCAACTCATCATCCACCTAGCATCTGCTTCAGTGTTCAGAATCATTTAATCTTAACGCGTAAATTCCTGTCGGACAGTGTTTTGAAAATACACCCTATGGAACCGAGAGTTCCAGCTTTGCGGGACTTAACGAACCCCTTCTCGTTCAGAAAGACCTTATGGTCGCATATGTGGTGATACTTATTTTCCTAGCACTCACTGAGCTAGCATCAAGATCGTCTGGGCATGTGTAAGTCATTTGGTGCGTTTTTTGGCGATGAGAACGATGGGCCACCAACCACTATTCTACAGATTAGATTTCAAAAAGATGCTCCACAAAAGGAAAGCTAGAAAATGGATTGAAGAATAAATTCCAATTTTTCGAAATAAATGTCTTATTAAAAGTGAAAGCTCTACCCACTAGGACTGTTGCTTCGGCTCATAAACTATCAGTTTCAATTTATTAGTCTATCGAGAATTTCCGAGATAGAGCGTACTTAGCTTTTTACATTCCAATATACCTCGCTATGAGTGAACCTGCCCAATCGGATGCTTCGACACGTCCGTCAACCTTGCTGACCCTAGGCGTCAAATATTGATAAATATTATTGAGGAATCAGGTGCTTTTTATGTACATATGTACATATGTAGGGCCACCAAAATTAATTAAGGTGCTCAACATGCTGAAGAGCCGAGTATGTTTTAGTGTTTTGCCGAATAAACCTCAATCAAACAGTTATTAAGACCAAATTTAGCCAAAATTAGTTGAACTACTCTTAAGGAAGTTTAATGCTCAATCAAAGTCTACTGAACTTTACGCAGCTAGAATATCTTACAAATATACTGACTTGTCCAAGAATTTCTTCAAAACTACACTCTAAAAAGTGCATGTAAAACTACTACTGAAAAGTGCTTATTTTTCAACCAAAATCTGTGTAAATATCCGCATAAGATGTTTAAGATTTGGTTGTTGAACATCAGATGTTTAAAATTAAACATAAATATACATATGAAATGTTTAAAATTGTAATCATTTTGAACGTAAAAATAAATTTTTCTTCTTCTTCTTTATTGGCGCTGTAACCGCCTAAGCGATTTTGGCCGAGTATGATTTGATATTTTAATGCCATTAAGCACATACATACATATGTGTAAAGATTATAAAAGAAAATCAATATCTACATGCAGGCATGTACATACATATATATGCATTTTTTTTATAAACACGTCTGCATACTTGTTTGTATGTGCATAGGTTCTGGCGCTGCATGGTTTTTTCTTGCTGAATTAATTACGATAACAGAGAGTAAGTAAAATAAATACAACTACTTAACTCGATTTATAAGAGCCGGCCGCTTATTTAACGTCGTTATGCTAATGAGCAACGCCCCTCAAAAGGCAATTCAACGCAGACTTCATGTTGTCAACTGCACCGAGAGTTTCAATATTAATACAACTGGCTTTGTTTATACTAGTGGCAAAGACCCAGTGGGAACATAGAAATTTTTATTTAAATTTTGATAGCGAAAAAGTTGTAATTTTCTCGTCATAACCGTGAAATATGAGTATACAAAATTAGAAAAAAGGTAATACCTATATGCTTGTCAAAAATAAGCAGCACGTCGTTTTGAATGCTGAGGGTTTAGGATGCGATACTTAAAATAACTATACTGTGTAATGAACTAAGGATCACCGTAATCTAAATCGTCTGAAATCCCAATTCTGAGTGGCGTTTTCATTTGAACCTCAGGTCTTGCGAAATTGTTCATGCCGCTTATTCCTTACCAAAGTTTGTACTCATTCATGAGAATTTGTGTGGGGACTCGAACCTGTCGACCATACTTCTTTTAAATCTTATTTGCTGTCTTTGCCTTTTTATTTAAATTTTGTACTAGTCTTGAGCTGCCCGTAAAATACCTCAGCGAGACTAAGTCATCGTGACAATGAATGCAGGAGCTTTAGAGGATTGAGACCCATAAAACTTAGCTAGCTAATCTTCATTTTCGAAGTAGCAGATATTAGTTTAGAGCAGTAAATAAAATAAATTATTTGAAAATATATAACTTTACTGTTCATAAGACTTAAAACTCGTGTTGCGGTTGGATTCGTTGTAAAAGATCGGCGTGCACCAGGACAACTCAATATTGCAAAGTCCCATTGATTTTCTTTTACATTTTTCATAAATGTCTCATAAGATATTCATTTTGAGGATCTGACTCGATTTTACATTGATCGCATAAGTTGCGAATATAAGCAAGTTTTTTTAATTTACTTTTGAAATAAATTTGAAAAAAAAATTTTTTTTTACTTATGTTATTTTCGCAATTAGGGCTCAATATTATTGTTATTCTTCACGACAACCATAAACTGCTAAATCAAAAATAAAAACACAAACTTCTCTATTTAACTACATAGATTTAAAGAGCAGAGTTATAGACTAGATTTTAAATAAGCTTCAAATCAACTAGTTGCGAACTAGCCTAATGTTTAAAATTTTTTAGAAGATGACTGATTCGTTTAGAGCGCTTCAAATAATTGCCAATACCAATATTGTACTGCAGAACTTGAGTTGAACAATATAAGTAATTATGTACATATGTATTTTAATTCATGATTAACTTCCTACTGGGACTGTATGCGAGAGTGTGTTAACGTAAAGGCATATTAATTAGTAAGTATGAATGTACATATTTAAATATGTATCTACATGTTTGCAAGAAGTATAGTAAATATGTACTCAAGTGTTTACATACATTTAAAATGCATTTGGTCGATTGATTTTGTTTGTCTTTGTTGCTTTTACTTCTGATTTCCATCGTTGTTTTGCAATTTGAATATAGAGGCGTTTTTTGTTGTTGTAATATTCGTTGCAGTGAGCAATGACTTATGTACATACACATGCATAACTTACACTTTTTAAAACATTACATTTAATTGAGCATTTTCACTGATTTTGTTTTACAGTAATATTTTGCACAATAATAATTTTTATTATTTTAACTGATT
>JAPVRG010271759.1:8446-18950 GCA_029783565.1 Rhagoletis cerasi
TAGTACCGGTTTCTGGCAAAAATAGCTTATTTAATAAATTATTTTTTAAGAATTCGTAAAAAAAAATCTTTGACTTATGAAAAGTCCTTAAAAGGACATTCGCTGGTAAAAAATTTATATGGGCAATTTACTCCTGATACCATTATAAATAAAAGTCTTTATGTTATTATTTCTCCATAAAATACTTGTTTACGAGATGTTACCCAATAAAGACATATATGTAAAATTTTTAGTGCATTTTTAGCCTTTAGGTCAAAAGCGCATGGAATTTTTTCACTACAGATTGTTTTACAGATCTTGTCTTTTATGTGGAGCGAAGAGGATTAGAACTTTACCCCTGAATTATCTCATTCTGTATATTTTTAGAAATTTAAAAACCGTTTTTACTTAGTTTTACGCCATCCCACCATTGCAAAAATGTTAATAAAATTAAAATGCAATGTTAAAATGAAACTGTGGTTAATATCCTACCAAACGGTGTATAGCTTATCTAATCCATTATTTTGCATGTATTTTATTTTACCATTACAATAAAATAAAAAATAAAAAATTAACTTCGACTTATTAAAAGTCCTTGAAAGGACACTCGCAGGTACAACATTTATATACGCAATTTATTCCTGACTCCAATCTAAATAAAAGTCCTTCTTATTTCTCCTAAAATTACTGGTTTACGAGATATTAGCCAATAAAGACATATACAATTTTTTAGTGCATTTTTAGCCTTTAGGTCAAATTTCCATGGAATTTTTTCACTACAGATGGCCAGATTTTTTTACAGATCTTATTTTTATCCCCATTCTTTCAGAAAGTGCGTGGGGAGCGAAGAAAATTAGCACTTTATTTCTGTGGGTGTTCTAATATATATACATATATATGTATATACAAGAATTGCTCCTTTAATGTAATAAGATATATGTATGTAGATTTACTACGATTGAGCTTCACTTTTATGTAGGCGGATACACAAAGCAAATTTTTCTTGTGAGATTAGATGTCTTATGGCAACTTCGGTATAAATTCGTAATCAACAGCAATAAAACTTTATTTGAGTCAAAAGGATAAATTTTAGATGGTATATGACACCCTAATGTTTATTACTGGCATACGATCCATTGTCAAAAATTGTCTCGGTCATAGTCAAACCATCGAATACTGAGTGTATTTAAACTCATTTTACCTTGTGAATCTTATGCAATAGAACGCATTTTGTATGTCCACTATAACTTTACAGAAACTGATTAGATTTAAAGCAATACAAAAAAAGTGCATGAAAATGTTCCTTTCATGTTGTGACTCCCCTCACTAGTCAATTGTGCTTCAATTGCCCGTGCTGTGCCAGAATCATTGATGTAATGTAAACACAAAATATCTATACATCATGGGCTTTTATCGCATTACCCCACACGCTCGACTTCATTAACTGTAAACCGACAAAGTGCAACCGCAAACTTGCTTGGCTCCACAAACGAACAATTCGTCCGTTCCTGACCTCATTAGTGGGCGTTGGTTGTCGCTGCAAAGAGTTGCGATGCCTATGTTGCCAGCTTTGCAAACTTCATAGCAAATGCGAGCAAAACGGCGACAGTAACGGTATGTCGTGACAGCACAGATGAGGTCGATAGCAGGAAAGGCGTACCAGTAATGGAATGAAAGTGGGAGCAGGATATGAAGGATTTACAAAGGCCGCAATAAAGTGCAAACATTGGAAAACACTTAAGGCGATTTCAACAAAGTTGCGGTAGAAGTGTAAAAGGTAGCGTTGGGAATAAATGTAACATACACACATATTTACATATGTATGTACATAAACCCTTACAAGTGATGGAGTAAAGTATGAAAACACATCGCAGCCGGCGAAATTCGATTTGCACAAACATACAGACGCAAACAAAACGGGATCAGGATATGCCTGTGTAAACAGAAGCTTGCGGTGTTTGCGTGCAAGTGCTGATGCAATGCCAGGACTTGTGATGCTACATAGTAATTGTGTATTCAAATAAATAAATATACATATGTATGTACATACAGGGTGTGCCAGAAGTCGACGTTAAAGCAGAAACTGATGACAGGCCAGGTCATAATAGTTATCAGAAACATATAAAAAATCTGTCTTGTATTTTTAAAATTATAGGCGTTCAAAAAACACGAAAAAATCTACACCCTGTGATGGTTTTTTAACTCCGGTTACTACAAATTTCTACTTTTTCAAAATTTTATTTTTATTATATAATTATGAGTAATGCTTCTGTGAATTGTCGTCTAAAATTTATAGCCAACTGCCCTAGCCTCGAAGAAAATGACCTCATTTTCCAAAAAAAATATTTGAAATTCAATGCTTCGTCCAATTTTAACTGCCTGTACTGAAAAAAATGTACTACACTAGTTTGGAAAGTAACTTTGAAATTTGGCGTATTTAATAGGGATTCCAAAGTGGTATGACACTTGCTAAATTGTTTCTTAAATTATGAACAATTTTGATTTTTGCAAAGAAACTCAGTTTTCAAAATTTTTTTCTTACTTAAAACGATTGTAGTGTACCCAAGACTTTCCTTGAAGCCGCAACTTTGAAGGTAATTCTAGATTGAGTGAAAGACAGAGAGTCATTTTACGAAGTGTGAGGGAGACAGAGAGTGACGCCACTTTGTCCTGGCCTGTCACCCGTTTCCGGCTTGACGTCGACTTCTGGGACACCGTGTATATGTACATACATATTTATGTGTGTACGCCATTTACTTTATTTTGTTTTTGTTTTGCGAAAAACTTATCTAATAAGTAGAAAAAAAAACAAAAGAATTTAACTTAGAGTAATACCGACTTTTTCATACCCAGTGCATGAAGTAATAGATTTAGTTCATCAACTTTCAGACATATTGCCGAGCATTCAATCTTCATTTATACATAAGTAACTATTTGAATAAATTCGATATTTCTTGAACACGCTTACCTTGAAAACTACTTAATACTACGTACACTTGGGCCAATTTTCACAGAAATTTCGATTTTCGCTGAAAATCATGCGAAAATTGAATTTTCGTCACACAAAAACTGTCACCGAAAATCTAGCAAAAATACGTGCTTCGCCCTGTGCTATTTCTAATAAATCATAACTGAAGCTGGAAACCTTACCACTTCGTGTGTCACAGAAAAAAAAAGAAAAAATAAATAAATACTAGAAAACGACCGAACGTCGATTTTTAAGGCCGAACCGAACCGAACTTCGGCCAATTTCGGCCGAAGCCGAACCGAAGCCGAACCGAACATTTTCAAGGGCCCAGGTAATAAACAAGCAATGACTTTTTAAAAATGTATTATTTTTGATAAAAAAGCAAAAAATTTACATACTTAAGTTCCAATCACATAAATTTCAGAAAATAACATACAGCCTTATCCTGAGTTTCGCCCGAAAAAAATTCACCCGAAAATTCTCCATTCGCCCATAGGAAATACACGGAAACAAAATTTGAAAAGTGAACCGGTTCGGGGAAAATGAAACTCATGATAAGGCTGATATACTTACATAAGTATTCTTGTAAAAATAACATAAAAAACTTGGTATGGCATGTGTACATGTAGTAATAATTCAATAATTAATGTTCGGCCAAAGTTCGGCTTTTTTCCCCCGAAGCCGAATCGAAACCGAACCGAACTTTTGTGGCCGAACATGGCCGAAGCCGAAGCCGAAGTTCGGTCGTTCTCTAATAAATACATAATATGAAAAGAGGCAGCAACATGGAGCAAAGAGTAATGTGGAGTTAAGCTGTATTTTGTTGTTGGTTATGATCTCTAAAATGTCAAAGAATGTAAACAAAATAAATTCGCTCCTCTGCTGCTGCTACTTGTTCAATATGTTAAACAAAATGTTATTGTTGCTTATTTGACATATGAAAATTAGTTTTTGCCCATCGTGCATACTTACAAGGGAAAAAAGAATCAGATGTTTTCCAGAAAAATCCCACAGCTGAGATCACCTGATTTCAATTGCCACAGGATTACACCCGATATCTATAAAAAAAACTTTAATATACTCTGACGAAAGCAGCAGAAAAATATGTGTTAAGCATAGGACTTACTGACCAGATAAATGATAAATAAACAATCGGAATTGATTAAATCAAATGCTTATTTTGCCAACTTTTAAGTTTATATTATTAACTATAGTAACTTTTAACATCCCAAGAACACCCTATCAAACCTTTTGACAGGGTATTTATACATTTTGACAGGATATTAATCAGGCAGAAGAAGAACATTTTTCACTTGTAAGGATGCACAATGTTTTTGCCGTTTGGAAACCTCTTCACCAGCAACAGATTTTCAGTGAAAATCGACGAAAATGGATTTCGAATTTTCGGAGGTTATTCCTGAGGCATCTGGTCCCAACATAGGCTACCAAATAACTTGCTAGGTGGCGCGGGAGACAATAAATCTAAAAAAATTGTATTTATTGACCGATTTGACTCATGCGATGAAATTTTTAGGAGTCCATAGAGAACAAACAGAAAGTCAATAATTTTTATGTATCCCTACCTTAAGATATAAAGGCTCTAATTCACTTTCGTTCAAAAGCCAGTTTGGTACGAAAGTCGGTCACTAAACTATTATTGAAACTTTTAAATAACTGCTACAGCATACAATTAGATTTAGGGCCGATTTCATAATGAAACTCCTAAAGTTCCTTTTGCAAAAGTTTCCTTTTAGTTAAACTTCCATTTAAATGTACAGTGCCTTTTAAAGGCACCCCTATCTTTAAAGGGGCTTTATGAAATCGATCGGCAAAATAAAGTATCCTTTAAATTTTAAAAGATTCTTTAATTTTATTATGAAATCGGCCCTTAGTCTTTAATAAAATACAGCATTTAAAAGGATTCGGGGCTAAGAAAATGATTTTCTATTAAATTTTTTATTCAGTTTGTAAAGAAACAAATATATTAAGCATATCGTAAGGGTTGACATTTTAACAATTTTTTTTTTTGCAAACATTGCGATATATACTTCAACAGCGTATCAATTCGAAATTTTCCGTTTGTCAGAAAACGCGAACAACTATTTTTAGAGCAAATGAATCTTATAGGAAAGGAAGGTAAATATGCCGTCTTTGAATAGTTTTAGCGCACAATATTAAAATGACACTTTTGAAGATATGTACATATCGATGGTCCTCTGCAATAACGACACAATTCAAAATTCAAAAAATAAAAGCCCTTACTACTGTTAAGTGTCTCATGTCCAATCCATCTCTAATCCTTACTAAAGTAAGTAGTGAGGGTTCCTAAAGTATGTAGGAAAGACTATATATGGATCAGACAAAGATTAGAGACATGAGCCACTTAATAATAGTAAGAGTTTTTATTTTTTGAATTTTGAATTGTGTCGTTATTGCAAAAGACCATCGAGGTTTTAGAATGTAAATAGAACTTACAGCAGAAAGTCGATAATTTACCCACGTTCTACATACGTATGTACCTTCAAAAAAATAGGATCGGAAAGTGTTTTGTGAGTAACAAAGGAAAAATATTTTTAAGGTGCAGCGCAGCTAGTTATAAATATATAACTGTATTATTTTAGATCGAAATCATATATGAAATATGCATGAAACGTTTAATCAGTTCAATGAATCCTAAGTCTGAGGTAGCCGACTGGGCATTTGCCCAAAATTTGGGGTAAAATGGCTGTTGTTATCGCAAAAATATTGGACTTTGTTCCAATCATGAAACAAACAACGAAATCAAATCCGATACCGAGAACATCGGATTCCACTACTGCTATACTTGTTTTTTATAAAAGGACATTTTCATTTCCCAATACCAGGCGCACATACATATGCAGTAATAGGTTTTCTTTGAGCAGGCCACTAGGGCGCAACAAATCGAAACGATCGGTTACGTGTGTGTGGCGAAGTTGACGATTTTCTTTTTGGGTTTTGTAATCAATTGTACATGTATGGCGAAGTTTCCTATTTTTGTCATTTTTTGGCAAAATTAAGCAAAACATTTGTTGAGTTTTTGTTCTTTTTGCGCAATACATGGAACACTCCTATAAAGTCTGTGAGTAAAATCATTAATCTTGGCTTTGTAATTATGTAGCTCCAGCCTTACTGGTATCGACCACATAAACTCTGCTATGCGTAATTTAAGACAGTCTGCGCACTATACGCCTCTTCCAATTAGAAGGAAACTTGCCGTCCAACTCATACTGCCACTTATAGTAAGTTACTCAGACTTAGTTTACAACAATATAGATTCTAGATCTGGGGGTCAATTCTTGTTCTGCGTTATCGTGAAGAGACAAGTTTTTCCACTTTAACACCGCATTTATTTCGGTGTGAATTTGTGAAAATACTTTTCACGTCACGATAACGCAGTGCGAGAATTGACCCCCTGCTCATAAAATTGAAATTGCGTTTAATCACGTCACTCGCTATGTTTATGGCCTGCGCAGGTTTGACCATATATCTGCTTGGAGGTCCCGTCTTTTAGGCTGTAATATTCTTGATTGATTTTTTCCTAACCCTTAACCCCCTCTCTGGAATTCTATTCCGGCTAGTGTGAGAAACACTCTTAGCCAAAACAACTATAGGCGACTTCTCTATAATTATTTCTCTAATAATAAAACTTAAATTGGGCATTAACTTTTGAAGTGAAACTTCTTAGGCGGCGGTATCGCAGAAATGGAGAGTGAAATTTTTAAAACTGAAAATGTCACATTAGTAAGAACGTGTGTTTGTACGTGTGTTAAGCTAGCTATCGTGTTGCTATCACCCGCACGATGGCGGAATCTTTTTTTCTATGATGCTTACTAAATACCAGTGCTGGGTAATTGAATAAATAACAATCAGCGAGGTTTGTTTAGTGAATAAATAACCACCAGGGATGGAACATTAAATTTTCAAATTGTACCCAATTCGCGGCAACATTTTAACTTAAATGTTCCTAAAAAATAAATATGTATGTTCATATGTATATAGTTGAAAAAAATCAGAGGATAACCTCTCCTTTCGATAGCATATCAAGTTTTCGACTCACATCAAGCAAATCTGGCTATAAAAAGACATAATATTTTCGAACAGTGCGAGACAAAACTATTTTAGAAAAGGTAAATCACTCCGAGTTCTCCGATGTGAAGTTTTAAAAAGATACATTCTCTGTCTATCTGGCGCAATTTACACTTACGGTACTTTGACCAAGCTTTTGTATCATTTATATGCCCCTTTACAAAGAGAGGCTATTGGACAAGTTACCCACACCAGAAAATGCGCTGAAATTTCAATAAAAATAAGAAAATATTTCCTGAAGGGTTTTTTGGCTACGTTCCAAATGTACCTAAAATGGTGTGCTTGTACCGAATATACTTTCAAATTAAAGAAAGCTACGATTGCACCAACTTTTCCATCACTGTAGCTAATGGAGCAGCTCCCTGCAAAAAGTGGGACAAGATTAAATACTAGTACAGGACTACGCTTCTTTGTAACCAACACTAGTAACCAAAATGGTCCAAATATAAGGAGAAAAAATGGTTACATTAACATTGAGATGTCATTGGACCTGACCACCTCTGGTCCAATGCTGCATAACATAGGACCACGTACACAACTACTCCTTTTGGACCATGCACAGAACATAATAAAATTCTGCATAAACCCAGTATTTCAGTATTTATTAAAATTCATTATTTAAAAAGTTTTTTCTTCAAATTCTTTTTACTAATGTTCACATTCGGCAACCGAATAAAATTGCCGATGAACCACGAAGAGATTGTGTTCAACGCATATTTGCATTTTTTACGTTTGCCGTGGTTCAGGTCAGCATAACAAGTTACTAGTATGCAACCTGGTCCTTTTGTACATACTTTACAACTGGTCTTCAAATTTTTGCAGGGCTGTATGTGAACACCCAAAAACGTTGGCACAATTAAAACGTTAATTGACTCTATTTAATTTCTGTCTGAACATGCTTTAAACTGTCAAACCAAGGGAAGATAGCCAAAAGAGAGTTAGCCTGTTCCCGTATTACAACAGTTGGTCATAAACAGTGAATAAATACTGAAGCTATTATATATTTGTATGCGGAAGCGACTTCGCGATATTTCTGACTAAACCCTGGGTAACGACGCAATTTTCCATGCTTTGATATAATAATAATTATTTTTATGCAAATTTTTGTATTATACATTTTTTTTAAGATTCTCACTTAATCTAAATTTTTTCGAATTTTCAAGAAGTTTCACTTCTATCACGTGTACGGTGCTACACGCGTGTTTTTTTTTTATTTATCTATCTGTAATAACTGCTTACAGCTTACTTCTCTCTTAACTTTGTAACTGTACTATTTAATTATATTTCCCTCTATGCTTTTTAATTTATATATCCATGCATTTAATTAGGAAATCAATTAGACTTTATTATACTCGTCTGTTCTTTGTTTGTAATAATTATGGTTTGTTGTGCTATAAGATACATATGTTATTGTACTAATTATAAAATCTTTGAAATAAATGAAATGAAATAGAAAACTTTTTACTTCACATGTATGTATGTATGAGCGCCTGGGGCCAATGCCTGTTCTGTGAAAGCGTGAAGTGAAAACATTTTTCATTACTTCACAAAAAATTGCGATTCAGTTTTTTAATGAAAATTAAATTATTTCTCAAGTTTTGTAGCTGTGAAAAAGACAAGTTAGGCATTTTGCTTAAAACATAAACTTTTGATAAAGATTATCAGAAAAATTACACTGAAGATGGCACAGCGCCAAAATCGGTTTGTCCCCAAACCAAACTTGACAAAGGATGACGGAAATTCGTTCCAACGTAAATATCATTATATTTTACTAAGAATAACTTACCAAATAATTACTTGCAGGCTGTTCATGGAAAAGCATGAATGATCGAGAATCGCGTAAAATGATAAAATGAAATGATAAAGTGAAAAATTAAAATTTTTACTGAATTTGAATTTTTCATTTTCATTTCAGCATTTCATAGAATTTGAATTGGTCCCTTGGTATCGGAAAATGAAAATGTCGTTTTAATCAAATAACAACACATTTTTGGTTAAAATCGAATGTACGTACATGGCGTATGAGTAACAATAAGAATGTAAGTAGGAATGTGACTCATACGCCAGGTACGTACATTCGATTTTAACTTTTTCCGTGATAAATGGTTGATCCATTTTTCACTTTTAAAATCTGATTTCAGGCGACTTTAAGAACACCTGATTTTAAGCGAATCTAATCGATTTTAATTTTTTTGCCGCCATATTGGGTCCGCCATTTTGAATTTTTCCAACCTGACTTGGGATTCGTAATCAGCTAGCCCAAAACCCCCCGAAGAAAACCCTTTACGCGAATCGGATTGACTTAAATTTTTTTGGCCGCCATATTGGATCCGCCATTTGGAATTTTATAAATCAGGCTCCATATTTGTATATTTCCATATTTGTATTGTATCCATATTTGTGCTCCAGAGGCACAAAATTTTTAAAGCAAAATCTAATTTACCGTTAGCTTAGACGCCGTAGTTAAGACGCCATATTGAATTTTTCAAAACCGCAAACTGTTTTCAATTTGCAACGATAGACGATTGTTTTAAGACCGGCCGGGCTGGCGCGAAACGTCCCATATATAGCACGAAATTCCAGTATGGAAATCTAAATAGGAAGTTGAAAAGGGAATCGGGGCATTGCAATGCGTTGGTTGAGTTAGGACACTTTGTCCTAAGCGCGCCCTTTTCGATACAATTTAACTAGCTCCTTAAATGTTGGAAGAAAATTTTTAAATCAGATTTCCTACACCTCAACCCCTACGTCGATGCTACTTTAGTCAAAGATATCACACATAAATTTTGGTCCCGACTGGAGACGATTAAGTTAATCCGATATTCGACCCCTGTGCGACATTCCTTAACCGTCTCCAATCGGGACAAAAAAGTATATGTGATATCTTCGGCTATGGTGATACCGATTGAAGGGGTGAGACTGAAAAAAATCATTCGCTTGGGGTGGTCCAAGCTCCATGTTCACCCCGATCATTTGCCTATATACAGGGTGTCCCAGAAGTAACCTGCCAAACTTTAGGAGAAGGTAGGTGGGGGGTGAGCACCCTGATAAGCAAAAATTTTTCAGGTAAAAGTGGTACCGTTTTTGAAATATTGAACTTTTTTTGAATTTAAAAAAAATTGTGCCTTTTCAGGTATTTTCTTTAACTGCATATACAAACACGCATCTTCCACATTTCACATTCGTTAATGAACTTTCAGCTTCTCACTTACTTTTCAATTCCTTGAGAATTTATGACATTTTCGATTCCTTTCAAAGGAAATTAAATCTAATGAATTGAAAAAGTAATGAATTCATTTACTGTGGACTGAAGGAATTGATTACTGATTACAATTAATGAGGCATGTAATTGTATTTTTAATGTAATTGCATCTACCCAGCTTTGCCGTCAGGCAATCACTGATAGATACACTGCCACCTAAGTTTAGACAGACCTGGGTAGTGTTATAG
>JAPVRG010271774.1:0-13986 GCA_029783565.1 Rhagoletis cerasi
GGGTGCCCGGGTACCCGGGTAATTACTACACTGCCCGGGTACCCGGTCTACCCGGGCCTACCCGGGTAGTAAAATGCCCGGGTACCCGGGCTACCCGGATAGTATAGGACCCGGGTAGGGCATCACCCGCTACCCGGGTACCCGGGTAGCTCATTACCCGGGTCAAATCATCAGCCCTACTTTCCATTAACGTCAGCAGATTTGCGTATTGTTAATTTAAAAGCAGCAACGGAGAAGGGTAAGCAGCCTAGCAAAAGCATTTCAAGAGTCAAAGAGTCAATGAAACCTTCTTACGACAAACGAGAATTTATAAAAGGGCGATGTAAAAACAAAAAAAAAAAAAAACAAAAAACAATAAGAAGGCAAAGAGTTGAAGCAGCGGTAAGAGAAACGAACCGAATGCAAGAACCTTGGCTAAAGCTACTACGCAATGGAATGCCAAACAATACCGCTAAAGGTAAACGACATTTGCAGACTTTTTTGTTTGTTTATTTCAAGAAATTTTGATACGCGTGCTTGCTTTTATATACAGCATCTTCCCAAAGTTTGGGATGTTGGCAAAGTTAGATAAGTTGCCGCCAATTCTGTGATGAAATTCATACATACCTATGAGCACATAACAAAGCCTTTGTAAAGGACAAAAGAATGCAAGAAGGTCGACAGCTCAGCCGAAATACGAAAACAGTCCTTAAAAAACTCCACCGAATGGTGAAACAGCAACAAATAACTGCTGCTGGTTAGATAAACCTTTTGCCTGAGCTCAAAAAAGACTACATATCTACACACATATGTATGTACATATATGAATATAAATACTGTGCTTGTAAAAACTCGTTTATGTAATTTAGGTCACTTATGACTAATAGTAATATCTGTTCAGTTTCAAAGAAAGGCAAGGCAATTGACGATTTCGGTTAAAAATGTCAAGACAACAAAATTTTTTCACGCTAAACCGCTCAGCTGCGTCATTCGATTTTACAATAGTTCTGTTCGTCGAGCAAAAACTTTGTACGAATTATCAAGATTTTTGTCAAATTGCGTTTGTGTAGGCCATAAAATTATCCATCACTCAAAAATCGAGAGCGCAAATTGCCAGTTCTCTTGGAGAGAAATTGCAAATTCTTGCTGGAAAAATTTTTGCCTCCACAAATTTGCAAGCAGGATTGTGGCACATGGTTGCATTTCTATCGACGCTAATTAAAAAAATTAAATTCGTTAAATTTAAAAATGAACAAACTTGTGATTTACTACTGAAAAAAGTAAGCAAATATTTGTGCTAAGTCCACAATTTAGTGAAGCCCAATAATTTGAAGGGTACTACATAGGCTGTAAAATATTTATTTGAAATCGGAGTGCAGTTGCAATCATAGTCGATATAGGATACCCGATAGTTACTACGACAAAGAATTTGAAACGCATGTTGAAGAAAGTGCCCACCCGAAAGAATTTTAAAAATTTTATAAAAATTTATTATATTTGAAACGCAACCGTGGACATCAGCTGGCAGTGAAACTGGCAAACTCCTGCAAATTTGCGTTCGTGCAGAAATTTGCAAGTTTCTCTATTTGAGAGAATTTTTTCTTATTCTCTGATATTTTGAGTGATGGATAATTCTTGCTGGACTTTCGACGACCTATTTATAAAATCTGTTTATAAAAAAATTAAAACATATTTCAGTTGATTGGTTGAAGGGTAGACCACAGGCAGCCACTCACCACAACTGATACCGCATGTATGTAAATATTTAAAAAAGTATGTCACCAACTTGTGGGAAAAACCAAGTGCGTTAGCAAGAACAGATATGGGAATTGAAAAATGTTTCTCTTCTGTTTAATGATTTTATCATCACTAGTGCTCAGGTCCATACCTTATCAGACATTATATAAAAACAAGTAGCCGTGAACTATACAGAGCTCTACAGAGATCTCACAATGACTTCTTTTTATTCAACTAGCTGCTGGCGGACTTTACTTGAAGCATCATTCAGCAATCAAAAACATAAATAGGGTCTCAAGAGATATATGTATATGTATACATAAATGTGTATGTAATTCGCCGGTAAAGAACTGAAAGTGATACTAAATTGGAAATTTCGTGTTGAATACGTTGTTAGTACCCTATCCTACGTAATTTCTATCTCGACATGATCCTTTTTGTAACTCTTCATAGGTTAATCAGACCTCAATCATTCTTTACGCAAGAACTTCCCTTGATTTTCCAACCATAATGGTTCGATTGCATTCATAGCTTATCAAACGAAAGCAAAAACTCTACCAAACTTAATAATCCTTTCATTGTTGTTGAACCGCCCTGAACCACAATCAATTGCCAAGAGCATATGGCGCTGAGTTAATGAATTCTTGAAAACAGCGATAAGCTAGCAAATAGTGGTGGAGTGGGTCAAGTGTAATGAAAATGTATACTGTAATTGAGGAAGGCAAACAGATTGCACATTACAGAATATTTTATTTAAGAATTTAGCAGTTAAATGCTAATGGATTATACATATATGTACATACATACAAATTAAAAGCGTCATTTGGCGAAGCAATAAAAACAGGGAATAAAATTAACAAGTGTATTTTGTGTACTTAGTAATGAGAAATACATATCGCTCATTTACTTCATTACCGTCATAAATCAAAAAACAAAAAAATCGAGAAAAACGGCTTTAAAGTTTGTAATTTACTTATACTCCCATAGTAAAAAAGAATGCATATTTTGTTTTAGTGAGGTAGCAGTAATAGGTACAGCTATGAAATTTGCTCACAACGTAGAACGGTCATTTCTGCATACTTAACTCGATTTTTTTTGTGTGGATTATGACACTTTTCTTGTTAATGAGCGATATGTCCTTTTTAGCTTTAAGCGCTTTTACAAATGAATACATATAGAAAAAATGTTCAGGTGGAAAGTTAATTTTGTAAAAGAGCGTTGATCTTTCATAGAATTCGAAAACAATTCTCTAACAAAAACTCTGTCTTCACGCTGATTTGGATATTCATAAAAAAACTGCATTGATTTACATATCGCACTCCCTCTTCAAAAGAGGCACAACTAAAAAAACAGATTCGGAAATACATGTAAGATCGGTGTTATGCAGACAAACTTTTGTTTGGCGAAAAAGATGGCGGCTGCTCAGTTTGCTCTGAGATTGTTACGTCGAGTTTGGCACAGGGTTGCACGTTGATTGTGGTTGTTATGCTTATTGCCAACACGAAATGAAAATTGCAGATGTACATATCTTGCATAAAATAGTATTTTTTTAATATATTGTAAAGGCAATTAACTCTGGCTTAAGCTTTGAAGCACCTACAGCATAAATTCGTTCTCTATCTTTTAGTATCACTGCAATTTTTGTGTATGACAACACTAGTTTTACAACAGTTTGACCCAGCAGATTTAGTTTGCTGTTAAATTTGCCAAACTCGCTCTCTCCGAGTTTGCTGCACCAATAATTGCTCGCAGTTTGCCAAACAAAATTTCTGCAAATTACAATTTTCAAGTAAAAGTAAACAGCCACTCTGAATGTAAACAAAAACTTTAGATGCACTGAAATTCACTAACTTTTTTTACGAAAATCACCGGGTTTTAACATTTTCTTCATTTGTTCTCTTTATAAATTACATATTTTTTTACAATTGAATACAAAAAATCCGCGTTTCCTATCGAAAAACTTAATCTTTCACCTCCTATTCGGCTTTGTTTACTTTTACTTGAGAAATGCCATCACCGCCAGGACAGCGCAATCTTGTATTCTCTCATTTTTGTGTAAATCTTACGAAATGATTTATGTAAAAAAATTTGCCAAACTTTTTTTTAGTTGTGACTTTTGAATAATTAAATTATGTATTTAAATAATTGAATTGTATGTATGCAGTACTGACATAAATTTGAAGCACGTGAATGTTATATGAAAATCAGGGATAATGATTATTTTCAAATTTTTAATGAAAAAAATCAAAAGCTTGCAAATATCGTAGAACAGTTTTTTCACGCCCTTTAGGAATGTGATACAATTTAAAAATTTCTGAGCGATGTATACAAAAATTATGATTAAATATTACATTATTTAATTTTTATCAATCGCTCAGAATATGTAATCATCAAAAAAACGATCAAAAATAAAACTAATTTTTCTCTCTGAAATAATGAGTATTTTGTAAGTTCTATTTTTTTGAACAGTAAAGGTCATTATTTTTTGAATTTTATTTTTTTTTGATCGAAAATAAAACTCATTCTTGAGCGTTATTTTATCTCTCAGAAAAAAATTTATTTTTGACTTTAATTTTTTTCTGGCGGATCGAAACACACTCTAAAAACAAAACTAGTAGTAAATACTTTTTGCTATGCATTCGGTAACATACGCACTCAAAAATTACAATAAATTTATATGCTAATACTATATGTATATGCTAATAATAATATGTATGTATATATGTATTAAGAAAAAATACGGTTGATAAATTTATTGTCATTTTTTATGTTGACGAGTGCATAGCAAAAAATACCTACCACTAAACACCTATTAGAAAAGCAGTGTGGGGTTTTGAGTTTTTCGATCTGCCAAAAAAAATAAAACTGAAATATTAATTTTTATTTTTGAGATACATATAAAATAACGCTCAAGAAATGAGTTTTATATTCGATCAAAAAAATAAAACTCAAAACATAATCATTATTTTTGATGAAAGAAAATAATAATAATAATAATAATAATATATACATAAATCGACGTACCTATAATTTTAATAATTTTAATAATAAAACTTAAAAATGTATTATTATGTATATTGATCCCAAATTTTATAATCTTGAAATAAAGATTAAATATCAATTTTTTTGATAGAACTCATAATGATTACGGTCCCTGATGAAAATTCGATCTTTCTAATTTGTAAGAACTGTAAGGCGAAGGCTCTTTGATTGCCCTCAAAGCAAATGTAATTAATAAATCAGCTTATCTCTTCTTGGAATTTTCACTTTTACACCAATAAATCCAAATCTTTAATCAAACCATTCAGTTAAAAAAACTCATTGGAATAGATATTGCAAACGAATGAATTTAGTGCTCGATGGAAATAAATCACTTAAGTCACGGAAAGTTTAATTTAAATTACAGTATTTTGATACAAAAATTGAAAAATACGTCTTTAAAATCGAAGTTCACCCACGCAATGCGTGATGGCGCCAAAAAAATTACAAAAGCGTTTATTTACCGCAAACCCTCCAATACTCATTTCTTTACCACCCACACACTTCGTTCTCTTTGAACAGCTGTTTTAGTCAGAAGTTGCTTACGAAAGACGAAAGCAAAGCAAAGGCGAACATAAATAAAACAGAAAGAGGAGCAAAACAAAATGCCTAACGGACACCAAAGATGAGGCAAAAAAGATAAACATTAAAAAAAAAAAACAACAAAGCACGAATGATAAACGAAAGCAAACACGTAAAAGCAGTGCTGCCACCACACAGCCAACATTGCAGCGTGTAGTCAGCAGCTTTGCTACTTACACGCTTGTGGTAGACGGTGCGAATGAGGGTCATAAAAACAAATCGCTTCATCACGCTCGCTCTCATTGGTTGCTCCATTTGGCTTATCGATTTTCATTGTGTTCTTTCGTGTATTTGCGATAGCATTGAAATTTTTCTAATCTGACGGCAGCCAGTTCAAAGAAAAGGTTTCAATTAATTTGCAAACAAATTCCGTTTAAAATATATTTTACGACGTGCTAAAAATTGTGCAAGAAATAAGTAGAACATAAAAGCTTTTGGAAAATACTTGTGTAAAGCTGAAATTTCAGCACTGCTGTGCAGTTTAAGCAATGTAACTACGCAAAGTGGAAACTTGTATTTCACATTCAAATTGTGCTACATACAGAGTGAAACTCTTTTTGAAGAAAACAAAGAAAGCAGCATTTGCGCAGTTTTAAGCTGGGATTGCAAAAGTGTATTCGTTTAATTTAACTAATTTCGTAATGGACGACGCCTCGCAAAGTTCTGCAACTACGCCGATGGCAGCTCGAGAGAACATTCCGCTAATAAATCGACCCAGACGGCGTTGGTATTTATTCAGGTGAATCATCGCTACGAATTTTTGAATGCTTGTTTTTTCCATTTTATTTAATGATTGTTTGATTTTTTCCAATATAAACTGTGCTGGAGTTGACAAGCGATCCAAGATTAACATTTGAAAAGGAGAAAAAAAAACAAGAAATATGAATTCGCTTACATAAAACTGTGACAAGTTTTTTCTGACGAATCTTGCGAATGTGTGTATACTCTGACGCTGGAGCGTATGTACATACGTATGTGTATGTTGCTCCACAGTGGTGTTGATAGCTCCAGCTTTCGCTACGCTGTTCGGAAGCGAGACGCAGTCATATTTGTTGTTTCTGTACACACAACGCATGCCGTATTTAGAGAAAGCTGGTGATTCCGAGTGCCAGTAAGGTGGTTTAATATATTTTTTGTTGAAGCTTGCCAAAAATGTGCACCTGGGATTCCATTCTTGAATATGCGGTAAAATGCTCATTGAACAAGAGTAAAGTAAATACATGCATTCATATGAATTTAACACTTTAGTTGCTGTTTCTCCTAAATCAAGGCAAGCATTTAACGTTCCCACGACAGTCGGGTCTACGTAAGCGGAACGACCCAGATTCATATATGGCCAAAGATTATCACTCCCGCATCATTCCCCAAAAACTCTTAGGGGAATTTGTATGCGGTTACAAACACAACAACAACATCCAACATTTAATTATAAATGTGTATTTCTCATCTATTTCACGACTTCAATTTCGGTATAGTGACATTAAACTTATATCAGTTTAGAGAGAAAAATCTTAATATAGCATATGTTCATTCTTCATGTTTTTCGTTGCAACTCTCGCAAAACGCATTTTCTGTATATGTATTTTGATAGGATTAGGAAGGTATTTCCCTGTCCACCAACTTTTGTACTTAAGTGAATCAAGCCTTCAATTCCACTGAAGTCTCATCAGTAAGTTTTACTCCAATAACCAACCATACTGAGCTGATATGTACATACATACTTTTGTATATACTAGATTCGCATTATCATGACATCATATGTACCTATCTTGAAAGTTTTAAATTTCAATGGCTGCTCTAGAGCTCCACACGCTCGGCACAACAACGTCAATTATTTTCTATTTATTGCCTTAACTAGTTCTGTTATACACTTTTTACAGTTTCACATTCATAATTGCTGATGTTCGACTGGATTTTATGACTGCTCATTCGTTCAGTAGCTCATTCGTTGTGGGTGTTTAAGTAGTACGCGTATACATATGCATAAATATCTCAATTTTATTACGAATGGGTACTCTAAATGACTTCATAATCTCGGACTTGCTGCAGTTCATCGCCACAATATCTCTGCTCCATGCATTTTTGTTATAGCACCTTTTTTACTTTTCATGCAATTATGAATACTTTTAGTAGTTATGCAAGTAAGTAGTTGTTGCTGTATATATATGTATGTATGTATTTCGTAAGCAGCATTGTTTGTAGGAGTACTTAGCAAATGATGCTTCGACTTTTTATTACACTACTGAAACAATTTCGCTCACGATTTTTTATTGCTACCTGTTTATTCATTCATTTGTTATTCTAATTTTATGTAAATTTCAATATGTTTACTGTACAAAGTGAATGCACTTTTAGTTTTTGATTTGGTAATTGTTGTACTGAGCGATGAAGTTTCTTTTAACGAGAAATTTTTTTATGTTATAATATTGTTAAATTAATTCTAGATAATTTGTGTATTATTTCTTAAATTATGTGCGATTCAATTATTTTTTTATTCAATTTCAAATTTTCCTTCATACTATTAAATTTTTTGCATTTTTATGCTCCCTTCTTGCGTTTGTAGTGTTTTTTTTCCATCAAATTTCACTAATATACCCTTTTCTGCGCACTCTACCTTTGCACTCAGAATTTGTTTACCTTACTTTGTTATGGTGTACGAGTAAATTCTTATTTATTTCTTTATTTTATTTTAATTTATTTAAGCCCGTCAACACTTGTGCATATCAATTAGCTCTTGCTTGTAGTTTTTCGAGTTCTACGTTGTTTGTTGTTGCTACTTGCCATACACAGCTATGGCTGGTTAATTAAACAACTGCCAGTAAGCCCAAATCGATATTTTTTATTAAGTCTGGTTGCCTTTAGTGTAAAACTTTAAAACCATACATACATATTCATTATTTTCGAAGGTGCTGACCGCATATGATTTTTTGGTCAGTCAGTCACTGGTGGGGCTGGGTTGATGACGAATTTGTGAAAGTAATGAAAAAATGTCGGAAGTTGTTGAAGGCGAAAAATCTGGCAAGGAGTTGGAAAAGTTGAAGCTCAGTGCAAAATTCTTGCTGCTACTTTATTTGTAGGTTTTAAATTTTGTGATAATTCAGTGCTTCTTTTACATGCGATTGAATGAATAAAGTGATTATTTAAAATTATGACCAAAAATGAGCAGTTATAGAAAGTTAAAGGAGAAGACTTTAAAGTGGAATGGTTTTTCTAGAAGTCTTCCTTTGAAATCAGTTTACCCATTTGGATGGGAAATTTATTTTGATATAATAAAAATAGAATTAAAAAAACAACAATGAAATAAATCTTAATGAACATATACATACATATTTCAAAGTGTTCAAGTCGGACTAAAAACTTAAATAAAAAACATAAAATTCCTCCAGCAGCCACCATCGAAAGCTTGTTACGAATATCTTACATATACCAAAATGTTCAACTTAAATACAAAAAATCTTAACAACTTTTCTCTCTTTACCAACCTTTTCACTCACAGCTGCTGGCGCAAATGGTTTGCACCACGCGAATTGCGTGCGCGCACCGTTCATTTGGGCCGTGCAACCACGGAAAAATTCCCACCGAACGAGATACGCAATCAAAAATACAATGTGATCACGTTCCTGCCACTCGTCCTGTTCGAGCAGTTTCGTTTCTTTTTAAATCTCTATTTCCTGCTCATGGCATTGTCACAATTCATACCCGACATACGCATTGGCTATCCATACACCTATTGGGGACCGCTCAGTTTTGTGCTAATGGTGACAATCGGCCGTGAAGCGGTCGACGATTTGCGACGACATCAACGTGATCACGAGGTGAATTCACAAAAATACAAGAGGCTAACTGTAAATGAGACACCAGGCTATGAGATGGTGCCCTCATCGAAATTGAAAGTAGGCGATATGATAATTGTGGAGAAGAACGAGCGAGTGCCAGCGGATTTGGTGCTGCTGCGCACCAGCGACAAGAGTGGTTCTGTCTTTGTGCGCACCGATCAATTGGATGGTGAGTCTATAGATGAAAAAAAGTAAAAAAAACATATATTTTTTACATAAAACTTTTCCACTTAATTCCAGGTGAAACTGATTGGAAATTGCGTCTGGCAGTGCCGCTTACACAGAAGCTAAACAAGGACTCGGATTTATTCCATATTGACGCAAGCGTTTACATTGAAAAGCCGCAAAATGATATACACTCGTTCATCGGCACTTTCTCGATGGTGAGTATTGATTTTGTGTGGCATAAGGACCTATAAGTTTTGAAATCCATATTGAGTTATTTATTCGCCTTCCCTAGCAGGACGGCGGCGAGGAAACTGGCCTCAATGTGGAAAACACGCTTTGGGCAAATACTGTCGTCGCTGCTGGCACAGCTACCGGCATTGTGATCTACACTGGCTGCGAAACGCGTAGCGTTATGAATAACTCGCAGCCGCGTTCGAAAGTTGGGCTGCTCGATGTGGAGATTAACGGTCTAACGAAGGTACGAGGTCTAAATAAAGATGAAAAATAAATAGAGTTAAAAAATCTGGAAAAATAAAAAAGCAAACAATTCTCAGCAAAAAAAAACCGACTTCAATGCTCAATTAAAAAATTTGGAGTACCGTTAATTTCTTCGTGATCTAATGATCAGAACTAAACCAAAGTACCACACAAAAAAAAAAGAATTACTGAAAACGATTGAAGTAGTCCAAAGTTATACGGTAATATATATTAAACAAAAATATATATATTACGACGAATTGATAACCTCCTCCTATTTTTGAAGTCGGTTAAAAATAAAAATAATAAACAATGAATGAATTAAAAATATAAAAAAATAATAATCTTTTATGCAAGTGTAAAATATGCGTCCCTGTATTCTTTCCTCCCTCTCAGGTGCTCTTCTGTGCAGTGCTCGGCCTCTCGCTCGTCATGATGATGCTCAAAGGTTTCAGTGGCCCCTGGTATCGCTATATGTTCCGCTTTGTGCTACTCTTCTCCTACATAATACCCATAAGTTTACGTGTTAATTTGGATATGGGCAAAGCATTCTATTCATGGCAAATGCAAAATGATCCTGAAATTCAAGGCACCGTAGTGCGTTCGACAACCATACCCGAAGAGCTGGGTCGTATATCGTATGTGCTCACCGACAAGACGGGCACGCTGACGCAAAATGAAATGGTCTTCAAGAAGATCCATTTAGGCATAGTTTCACATGACAATGACACATTTCATCATATCGGTCAGATAATCCAAACACTAGCGCCTACAATACTGGCACAAAGTGCACCAGGTGGTGGCGTCGGTGGTAATAGCGGCGGAGCTGGCGAACAGCAGACACCTTTAATTATAACAACTAAACCGATGTACTCGGGTAATCGAATGCGTCACCCGGAGGGTTGGCGCGAATGGGAGGCAGTAAAGGCGTTGGCCTTGTGCCATAATGTGACCCCAATCACCGATGAGGATGACAACAAATCTGTGTCCACATCGTCGACGTACACATCATCGGCAGGTGGGTGGGATGCCGTTTATTTAAATGAACATAGACGAAATGAAAATGAATTAAATTCATATACACTAAAATCTCGTTTTGCTGCTTACATTTTGTTGCAGGTGGTTCTACTTCGCCCACAAAATCTGTGATAAATGTAGAATCGAGCGCTACCGAACACCAGTATCAAGCATCCTCGCCAGATGAGATTGCGCTGGTTAAGTGGACTGCTGAGGTGGGATTGACATTGATTGGCCGCGATATTAACTCGATGACATTGCAAATGACAACAAGAAAGTGTAAGTTTGAAGGTATTTTATAGCGCGATATTTAGATAACATCTTCAAAACTGTCATTCAAGGTTAATTTTTTTGGCATTAATTTTATGATTAATAATATGTATATGAATATTTTCCCTCCCTTCCTCTCCTCAGCCAAGGGTGAATCACAAGATGGCCTGCTGCAATTCCAAATTCTTCAGCTCTTCCCCTTCACCAGCGAAAGCAAACGCATGGGCATTATTGTGCGCGATTCCGGCTCTGGTGAAATTACATTCTATCTCAAAGGCGCCGACGTGGTCATGTCCTCCATTGTGCAGTACAACGACTGGCTGAGCGAAGAGTCTGGCAATATGGCGCGTGAGGGACTGCGGACTTTAGTTGTGGCCAAGAAAGTGCTCTCCGAAGAGCAATATAATGACTTTGAAACTCGTATTGGCGCCGCACGCCTCAGCGTAAGTGATCGCGTAGCCAAAGTGGCCGCTGTGATTGAGAGTTTGGAGCGCGAGATGGAGTTACTCTGCTTAACGGGTGAGTAAACCAGCAAAAGCGTATTTCAGAACCACGTCTATACATTTTTTGTTTTTTTTTCGCACACAGGAGTTGAGGACCGCCTGCAGGAAGGCGTACGTCCAACCCTCGAACTGCTACGCAACGCTGGCGTGCGTGTATGGATGTTGACGGGAGACAAGCTCGAGACCGCCTGCTGTATTGCAAAATCCTCACAGCTGATCGGCCGCAATCAAGGCCTGCATGTGCTGCGCTCGGTGACGACGCGCACGGAGGCGCATGTGGAGCTAAATAACTTCCGCCGCAGACAAGGTCACGCACTTGTTATTTCGGGTGAATCCCTCGAGGTGTGCCTACAATACTATAGGCCAGAATTCCTCGAGCTTGCCACCGCTAGCCCGGCAGTGGTGTGTTGCCGTTGCAGTCCGACACAGAAGGCGCAAGTGGTGCAGTTGATACAACATCACACGGGCAAGCGTACGTGCGCAGTTGGCGATGGTGGCAACGATGTAAGCATGATACAACAGGCCGATGCTGGTGTAGGCATCGAAGGACGTGAGGGACGTCAAGCATCGCTCGCTGGCGACTTTAGCATACCACAATTCTCACATATTGCCAAACTCTTGCTGGTGCATGGACGTCGTTCGTACAAGCGTTCGGCGGCGCTCTCACAATTCGTCATACATCGCGGTCTAATCATAACTACACTGCAAGCTGTATTCTCCGCTGTCTTCTATCTCAGCTCGGTGGCGTTGTATCAAGGTTTTCTCATGGTTGGCTATTCGACGCTATACACAATGTTTCCCGTATTCTCGCTGGTGCTTGATCAGGATATAACTTCGACTACAGCGGTAACCTATCCGGAATTGTACAAAGACCTATCGAAGGGACGTAGTTTAAGCTACAAAACATTCTTCATCTGGGTGCTAATCAGTATATATCAGGGCGGTGTGATAATGTATGGCGCGCTAATACTGTTCGAAGATGAATTCATACATATTGTGGCGATTAGCTTCTCGGCGCTCATTATGACAGAGTTGATAATGGTGGCGCTGACGGTGCGCACATGGCATCGGTGAGTAGAAAGTGATAAATGATAGAATAAAAAGGCGCTTGATTTGAGTGAGTGTTCTGCGCAACACTTTCGGATTGTTTTCTAATTTTATAATATTTCACTTTAATAACCGAAATTTCACTTTTTAGTCTCATGGTGTTAGCTGAGCTCTTCAGCTTGGCCCTCTACTTGATATCGTTGGCTGTGTTGCACGAATATTTCGGTAAGTTATGATTTTAAATTTAGATGATTAAATTTTAACAAAATTTTCTATGTCTTTCTACATCACGCGCACAGATTGGGAGTTCATTTGGTCGTATGATTTCCTCTGGAAGGTATCCATCATCACGCTTGTTTCCTGTTTACCATTGTATATTATAAAGTTCTTGCGCAAGAAATGCTCACCGCCATCGTATTTGAAACTTTCATAAATCGTTGAGTAAAAATAGATTCCCTTTTTCATATTTTTCTCTAAATGCATTTTTTGTATAATTGTTTTTTTTTTTACGCACCAATAAGTAAGCTGAGCTTTAAGTTGACATATGTTGTTAAGACCATTTTGTTTGCCTTTTAGGTTTTAGCGATATTTTGTATAAACATAAATATTAATATATGCATGTATGCATTTCAAGCGTCAAATAATTATTGAGATAAAACAAAGAATGTCTGCCTGAAAAAGTTAGTCGAAAAAAGTTAGAATTCTGCTTAGCGCATCTCAACCAATTTCTGATATTTTCCTGCTATATTAATATATTATGTTTTGAGACGATGCTCTTGACTTCTGGTTTTCAGCAGCAATCCATTTTGTTAATTATAGTATATTTAAATATATAAATAAGTTGTTAGCACGGAAATTTTTGTATACAAATAATATTTATTACTATAATTATTATCGTTTCCTTCAAAAGTTTGCATTACTGTTAAATACGTTAATTTAACAAAAACAATTTAAAAAACTTTTTGAGTCGCTCATATTTCGTGAAAACGACTAGAAGGCCAACAAACAGGAGTGAACTCTTTATCTCAAAAAAATTAAATTTGAAAAATTTTCGCAGATTTTGTAAGTACAGATAAATCAGACTGTGTTGTTAGTTGGTAATGTATGTACGTCGTAGGTGACTTTTAAAAACTAAAAATAAATTACATGTAATAGACGTATTTAATATGGCATTGACATAATTGTGTAGTGACGAACGACGAGTGGCCAATAAAAGTGTGTCAACTATTTTCAAATCAAGCACCCTCATTGCGAGAGTCGTGTGGAATGCAAGTCGTTTTTCGAGAGTCGAATCGTATCGAAAATTTCCCGTCATTGCCTAAAATTTCCAC
>JAPVRG010271781.1:0-12072 GCA_029783565.1 Rhagoletis cerasi
CACTTTAAACGGGACATAAATTTTTAGTATAATTTGAAAGCTGGGCTTTAGTTCACTTGCTTCAGCTATAGGTCCTTAGGTGAAGAAAACATCCAACTGCGGGCATACAACTTAATTTAAATGCTAGTATAGACCATGTTTTGGAACTTCTTTTCGGAATCTTGGTTTCCAATGAGGCAATACTATGATACTGTAATACAGGAGTGAAAAGATGATCTTAGCATCAACACCGGAGGCTCAAAAATAGAAAAAGGAATCGTTCTTGGTCTATATTCAGGCGGTTTGTTGATGTGTCGTTTATTGAGAGAGAAAAATATGAGAAAACTATGAAGCCAGAATACACGCTCTCTGAACCTAACCTAACTTTATTTTGGCTTTTACTGACAATATGATTTCAAGTCTCGGTGGTATTAAGGTTCGTGTATGAGTACCGTTTGTTCAAGGCTGAAAGTTCGGCGTATTGAGACAGACGCATTGGATTCTAAGCTTCAGAAAAAGTATAAAAGGATCGCTCAGAGTGCATCATACTCCAGCCAGAACTTTTCGCACTTGAAATCTGCACCCACGAATACCAACGATGACAATATTACTCCCATCGAGGAATTACCTACCGAGAAGTTTTTATGAAACATATACATAGGTGATATATGGAAGTGCCTCTAAGAAGATTATGGTCCACAGTCGGTCGAAATGGCAAGACAACCCCATATATTATTGCGAAGTTATGCTAAGGTGACGCTTTCCTAAAGACGAATGCAGTTTTTGTGGAGTGTTAAAGGATTTCCGAAAGCAGTCACAGCGGGGGAAGCTTTCCATAGAACTTATGTGGACGCGAACAGAGCAAAAGCTCGCTTTGGTCGTCGCAGCCCTAAAGGCATCATTGTTGATTATTTTGTTTAGTCTCTGGTGGATGTCTAAAAAGTTTTTAGCGTATTAATCTAAGCTATTTATTCTATTTATCACACTCTTAAATAAATTTTGCACCTAAGGTTTACAAATGATGACACTTTTTTGTTTTTGGTTTTGCTATTGTTGTTACTCATTATGATTAGTTGGCCGGCTTGCTGTGGCCTTTGTTGCCTACTTTATGGCATACGCCCAAAAATTCATTGAATACTGTATGCGGGCAATGAATTTTGATAAATGAATAAAGTTTTATTCGCCAACTTGGGTGCGAGCTGGTTGCGCTTGTATAAGCAGCCAGTTGGTTTGTGACAAATGAGATTGATAAAGAGAAGAAGAAAAGTAAAGAGCGTAAGGCAGGCAAATGAGACCAGAAAAAGGCAGGGACCGTAACGGTTATGATCTTTATAATAAAAATCATAATTTAACGGTTAAAATTTTATTTCTATTTTTTCGATCAAGTTTAATCGTTATTTTATGATTTTTATTTTTTCGATTAAAAAATAATCGTTATTTTCTATTTCTATTTTTTTGATTAAAAAATAATCGTTATTTTTGATTTCTATTTTTTCCATCATAAAAGATTAAAGCGGTCATAAAAAAGCAGTATCCGTTATACCAGTTAAAAATGATCGAAAAAGTAAAAATCAAAAATAACGATTATTTTTTGATCGAAAAATAAAAATCATAAAATAACGATTATTTTTTAATCGAAAAAATAAAACTCAAAAATAACGATTACGTTTTGATCGAAAAAATAAAAATCATGAAATTTAACAATTATTTTCGATCGAAAAATAAAAATCATGATATTTAACAATTAGCTGGAAAAAAAGCTTCTTCTGACTTTTTAATCGTTTAATGGGGTTATGCAAAACTCATTAATTCAAGACCTCCGACAGTGAATTAAAACTTTTTGAAATCTAATATCTACGGCATGAGCTAGAAATTAATCCGCTAGAAGGCGCTTGAAACGATATATTTCGAAAAATCATATTTAAGGTCTGATTCAGTTATAATTGACAATGTATGATATTTATTTTATAGCAGAAAAAATGCATATAAACTTGTAGTCACAGAAAAATTAACGTTCTCCAGGATTTTTGATACTAGATATTTTTTATTTACTTATTTATTTTGTTTATCATTTTCTTAATACGTACAGATTAGCAAAGTATTCTAAATTCATGTTTGTATTTATTACAACTATGCTGCATAAGAAAAGTATATGGCATTTTACAACGCCTTTATCATTTTACTGTGTTGTGTGTCCGGATATCTTTGCTATAATCAAAGTTTCTATAAAATAGTCTAGACTTTAACTTCGTATTATCATATCAAAGAACAAAGAATTAGAAACTAGATGTCGCCGGAATTAGTTAAATATTTAACAACCGCATTTTATTACCATGCTTACAAATAGATATGCACTACGCTTTAGCGGATCGGCACGATACCCAATTTTTTTAAATTAAATTAATTGCTGCCATATGTATGTACATGTGCATGTGTATACTAAACATGAGCACAAACCATTTTGCTTGCATAGTCTTCGTTTTTATAAGAACACTGAAATTATTTTTCAATTATTTTAATATATATTGCAAAATTTTATACAGACAAGAATAAAAAGTAGAAAAAATAAAAATAAAAATACTTTTTAATGTACCATGCTTTTATAAATGGACTAAAAAGTAGAAAATAATATTTCTCAGTCCCATAAAATTTGTTTTGATAACTTTGGATTTATAAGTCTATTACATGCGTTCCACGCTTTTTATTTCCAATCTCATAAATTGTTTATAATGACTTTTGCTAAAATTTCAAAATCAAAAGTTATCAAAACAAATTTTATAGCACTGAGAAATATTATTTTCTACTTTTTTGGCCCATTTATAAAAGCGTGGTGTATTCAAAAGTTTTTTTTATTTAATTTATTTTATATTAAAAAGTAAAATAGAATAATAATATCCATGTTGTGAGGTGAACATTGAACATAAATATATTATAATAAAGTTAAAAAAAAATCAATGCAAATCCAAGAGACTTCAATGAAGATAATACAATATAGACCTCAGCAAGGCTGCAATTTCGCAATGGTTTAAGTTTTAATTTTCTGGTATTATTTGGTTCGATTTAAACCAAATAAATTAAGATTCGTATTTCGAACTCTGGGTGGACATGAAACTAAAATCGAAAAAGATATTTAAATTTTCTTTAGAATTTTATGTTAATAATAAAATACGCATCTACACCAACAAACCTCATTTTACGGCCCCTAGTTGCATGCTAACATTTTCTCTGCAATATTCAGTTAGCGCCCGCATCATTTTTTCCCCCCTCACTATATAATATTTCAGTAAGAAATTAAGTAATTTATATTATTATTGTCGCAGTTGTCACAGCAGCAGTATCAGCGTTGCAATATTGCATTTCTCAGTTGATTTTTAATGCTTCATGAATAAGAGTTTTATTATATTTGCTGCCAGTCATGTCCGAGCGCTGTAGTAAAAGTGATGGGAAATATGAAAGAAAGGAAACAGAAATGCAACGAATGAAAGGATTTTTGAATCATAGCGCTTTTTACTTTTCAACTTTTTCTTTTCGTTATGGCTTTCAGCTTCGACTGCTCATGCATCCTATTGCGTTTCCTCTTATATTCTGGCGTTTTTTTTTGTCGCACTTACAAGACTCCCCGGTTGATGCTTGAAATGAGATTTTACTAAGCATGAAAAACTGGCAAAGAAGCGATATTATTTCCACACTGTGCGGAGGGTAAGCCCACGAGGTACTTGTGTATATACATAAATACAAATGAAAGTGCGGAGGAGCTGGAGAGTTTTGACTCAAACGATATAAGAAGTGTTTTTTTGATGATCTCAAAATGGTAAGTGAGCTAAATACCTTCACCGAAATTTTAGGCAACAATTCTGGAAATTTTTGAAATATATGAAAAAAGATGTTAAGTACTTACTTGTTTTCTGGGGAGCTTTTGCTACAAATTTGCCTTGGTTTTTATGAATTATTGCTGAAATAGAAATAAAAAATAAATTTGTATTATTAAAAAATGTAGGCATAACTTACAGCCTTTTTCTCAAGTAGCTTTTAAAATTTGTCCGTCCTTTAAACACTTTTTTTAAGAACAAAATTTGTGTTTAAAAGGCAGATAAATTTTAAAAGTCAGCTGAGAAAACGGCACTTGGTATTTTTGCCTAATAAACAAGAATCCTTAAAATAGTTCAAAAATAAGTTATCTACAATTTTTTTTCATCAGAACTAAAGGTGCAAGCGAATAAATCCATAATTTTTTTATTCGAAAGCGGTTATATATTTTCAGTGGAACGCCAATAAACTTGCAAAATGTCATGGAAAACCCCTCTTAAAATTATCGCATAAATATTTGATATGATTTGTGCCATATTACCCAAGCCATGTGCAGAATTTCAAATGTGTTGTGTGGCGAGCTGATAGCACGATTCAGCCACTTTCATATACATACATACGTACGCATAACAAATGACACATGTCTGCTATGGCTATTACTCACACAATTACTTTGTGCGCCTGAATGTATACTTATTTACTTGTTTGCAGTTGTTAAGTGTAATTTGTTTTTGCATATTTACTAGTTAGTTTACATACTTTAAATGTGAGGCGTTTGAGAGAAAGGTACGAGAAAGCATTTAGCAATCAAGAGGAGACAAATGAAATTGATGGTAATTTACATTTATTAGAAGTCAAGTGGATTTATTGACTCGCGACTGGCACAAATTTAAAGCGGTAAAAAACAGAAATAAACATTTCACTATAGTAAAAGATAATTTGTATGTTAGGATTAGGAACTAATATATTAAGGCAATTCATCTAAACGCGTACTTAAATGCCTTGGAACTGTGCAAACCTTGCAAATAAACCGGGTTTCCATACAAAATTAAGTACGTTTACAAGGTTTGCACAGTTGCAAGGCATTTAATAGCGTTTGGATGAATTGCCCTATTGAAACCCCCATTTTTTTTATTGAATATCTCGTTGGCCTTTCAAGAAAGGTCAGGCTGTATTTCGAATAAATTTTTTTCTAAGAAGGAGGTTTCTACTTCCATTTATCATTGAAAAGTAGCTCAGCAGTTTAAGCCCAGTTTTCTGCAGGGACCGAAAAAAGCAGTTATTCTTTCCAACAGTTAAACTTGGCCAGATATTTTTTAAGTCCGAAATAAAAGTCCTTTCCGGGTAATAAACAAACCGTAATAAACAAACAAATTTAAACAAAAAAAATTTGGTATCAAATGAAAAAAGACTTAAATAGCTTTTAAACAGAAATAACGAAAGAAGGTTACCACCTCCATTTATATTCTTTTTTATAATTTAATACAAAATAATATCATATAGCTGACGCATGGTTTGTTCTATGGTAATTCAATAACATATTTTGTTGAAATATGTTTCAATAGGTGGCTTTCCTCGTTTAGACATTTCAGTTTTAAAGCTATTTTCGTCTTCTTTCATTTGTTGCCAAATTTGTTTAATTTGGATAAGCGGTTAGTTTATTATCCGGAAAGGACTTTTATTTCGGACTTAAAAAATATTTGGCCAAGTTTAACCGTTGAAAGAAATAACTGTTACTTGCGGTCCCTGGTCTTCTATCACCGGTTTGATGCCTTGGCATGTGTTTTTAGTGGTGTCTATTAGGTACAAAGCAAACAAAAATCTGATAGGCGTCGCTGGAATCGATATTTCCATAAAACCCACAGTCCCATTTAAAATTAATATCTGAGCAAATCTATATTACGCAAGTAAAGATATATGTTTGGTCCTAAAACTCGAAATGTTCAAAATTCGGACTATTGGCTATTTAATATCAAATTCAAAATCTCAAATGCTTTGGAAAATTAAGAAAAGCTGCTTCAAATGCCCAAAGTACATTACCGTTTTTGTCATTTTGATAATGTCCGAGAAAAAAGTTTGACTTACATTTCTTAACGCTCGTATCTCTTTTCGGACAAAAAACTGTATACTGCTGCGAAAAAATTCCGTATCGCAGTACCTCCAATTAAGAATAGAAGCAGTACGAGTATTCGTTTTTTTAAGCAGTTTTCCAATAAATCAAAATATCTCCTGATACTATGTGTACCTATTGTACACCCTGCTATGATACGGTCTAACAAAAGCTATGTAAATCCAAGTTTCTATGTTTATACAAAAATTAGAAAAAATCAACGAAGTTGCACAGCGACCATTTTCTAGCTTGAAATGTCCACAAATACCGTACATTTTTTGGTTGAAAGAACAGTTGACGGAACAGCGTTTGCAAAACGTACATACGGCTCCAATTGCTGCAAAAAGTGGTCGAAAATTAGGCCTCTCGGCTGGAATTTCGAGCCAGCCGTGGCGGTAACTTGCCCGAAATCATTTTAAAAACATTATGCCAAACCTTATCTTTATAATAAAACTAAATTTTTGGCCATAACATTAAACTATATGCGTTTTATTTCTTCTTGAAAACCTCATGTCTAAAAAAAACACCCTTTACTTGAATTTAAGGGCTCACCGTGCGACAGTAAATTTTACACACAAGGAAATCAATATACTCGCAAAACTATTGGCATAATATGGTATAATGGCGTCTTTAGTTTTTCTCTCTGACGTCAGGATTTTTTTTAAAAGGACTTTGAAACTTCAAAAATATGATTAATTCAAAAAATTATTTCAAAAATTCTGTGCAATGTAGAATGAGAATATGGGTAAATGAAAGAGAAAATTCTGTAGAACTGAACGACTAAATATTTCTATGCATATGAGCAAAATGGTAATGAAAATGTCCTTCTAAAATTACATCCTTGAATATCCTTGAAAAATCGATATATTTATTTTTGAAAAAATGATACGTTAAAGACTAATAGACACGTGAACACATCCCCTAATTACATCCCTTTCACTTTACTGAGTTAAAAAAAAAATAAAATTATGAAAAGGGCATTTTCAATTCCTATTCGTCCTTGCGAACCAAAAAAATAATTTTTTTTAATTCTACAACATTTTTTCTTTTCTTCGTACCCATATTTTTATTCTACATTGCACTGAATTACTAAAATCAGTTTTTGAATTATTCATATTTTTGAAATTTCAAAGTCCTTTAAAAAAATCCTGACGTCAGCGAGAAAAACCATTATTATATTAGGCCCTTGGTTACGTGAGTATGTTGATTTTTACGTGTGTTTTGAAAGTTTTGAATTTTTGTCGCACGGTGTTATGGAAATGATTTAAAGAAATAACTATTATAAATTCCTGCATGTATTTACTATACTCTTTTACGACAGTACTCCTCCGTGGAAGTTAGCATCACAAAACGATTCACAGTTCTATTGATTGCAATATAATTAGTGGGTAATTCGTGAGTTAAAATTTTCGACTACGTTTTCATTAGTGAAATATTTTCGCTACGCCAAAAAAGCTAATTGCTTATTCGGTTAATTTGAGTGAAATAATTATATAAAAATCATTTACATTACTTTAAAACCAAATGAACATCAAATATAGCGAATATTTGATAAAAATGGGTAAATTGAATTTTTTTACACTTTTGCCTTTTATTTGCCTGCATTTTTGCACTCAACATATGCTTTATTCATTGCATTCGGTGTTGGTGTTTGCACGCGTATTGCCGCACAAATATTTAATATTTTTACAAAAATCTATAATAAATTCTTTGTGTTTATACGAATTCGCATACATTTCATTTATACATATTTTTTTTGGTTCTTTTTGCTGTTGCTCTCCTTACGGCAGTCTGCGCTTAGTATATAAATTAAAGGCTATATTTCCGACAGGTAACATAAAAAATGCATACTCCGTCCAAAGCTGCCAGTTTTTTCTCGAATTGTGTTCGTGTGCATGTGTTTGTGTGTTAGTGTAAAAAGAGGATACAGCCTTGCATGCATTCAGCAGATTTATTTTATTGTTATTCGTTCGATTTTTGGCGCGCCGACGTCGTAAGTCGCACACAACCGGAAGTTGTTTATCATACAGCGTCCAGTGTGTAAACGTTGTAAAACACAGCGGGGTACAATAAAAAGTTGGGGGTTGAATAAGAGGGACACAGCGAAAAATAGGTGAGACTTGGTTACGTTTTTGGGCTGCGAACGGTACTTAAAAAGCAGTTGGGAGGACATATCGCTGAATGAAAACTGTCCGGGATTCCAGTTGGATCAAGAAAGAGAAAGACTTAGGTGTAAATTTGATGCAATACATTTTTAAAATGCCAGAGGGAACCAAGGAACTGCGCAAGAAATTTTGGGTTAAGATAAATTCGAGATCGATGCTGACTTACACTATTACGACTTCCTTCCAGAGCTAATCAAAAATGTCTTCCCTTTCGCCTTCTGACCTTACTATTATTTTATTTAATTTAATTTTATTTATTTTTTTGTTTCACCTTTAAAATTTTTCTTAGTGTACTCCTGCCAACACACCATGGTATGCATTTATAGGCACAATAAGCTTTCTTCTTCCTTCATTTTTTATTTATTAATATTTTTGAGCTTTACCTTCGTTATTCCTTGCTGGCGTGCGCACATGAAATAAATTGAAAAACCGCGAAACAAAAATATAGAAAAAATACAAAATTGGTGTGAGTAAAATAAATATATCAGAAAATCGGAAATCGAAAAATATCAAAAGGACCTCCCATCATGCTACATACATATTCGTCCTGTGAATTTTTCCAAGAATTTTTCCAAATAGGCGGTGCTAAATTCACCAAAGGCAATGTGTTTTTATATATACATAACATTTGTGTGTGGATATAACGCTCGATTGGTGTTGATATTGAATAATATTTACACACATTCTTTCATCTCATATTTTTCGCTTAAGCTTCAATGGTATTATTTTTCCATTGATTTTGCATTTCCAACTGGCTGAGATTGCAAAACGTGAGTATCGAAAAAATTAAATTTTTTTTTTTTAATTTAATAAATAATTATGATGAGTGTTAATTTCAAAAGATATCAATAACAACTGATTTCATTAAATGAAAATTAAATAATGCTATATTGATTATTCAAAGCTTTGAAACGATGCGAAATAATGAATCGGAAGGAGGGAGAGCCGTAATTTCTGATTTAAAATTTACTAAATTTTAACTAAAGAGGTGGAGGGGAGCAGTGAGATGTAATGTATGTATTTGCACAGAAATGTTGAAGTTAAAAAGTAGGCGGCTCACAGTGTGGAAATTGCACTTTTTCCGTGACAAAATCTCGAGAACGAGAGCAGCTAGCGAAATAAATTTAACAGCATTTAAAGCCTTTGAGATTATAAATAATTTATTTGGATATCTGTGCCATTCAAATGAACTTCAAAAGTAAAGGGTGTTCAATTTTTTTCCCTTTTTTTTTATCTGAAAACAGTATGAAATGAACTTTAACCTTCATGTGCTCGGTAATCTACATTTGTAGCATTTTCGCCGAAAATTTGTAATAAATGAAATATTTCCACTACAACTGTGTCCGAGGTTTTCAGTAGCTTCCTGAAAATTAATTCCAAACAGTTATGTCTGTTAAAATTACAAAAAAAAAAATTATTTCAGATACCTTCAAAACCTTTTAAAAATCACTATCTCCTGGCCGGTAGTCTACAAATATAGACACCATAGAACAGCGCACATAGGGGTATTTGCCTTCAAAAGCTGGCCAAAATTATTTATGTGTGGTATTGTAACTGCCTACTGCCAATTATGAATAAATAAATAAATAAATATTTTTTTGAGTAATAATATGATACCTGGCATGATTTGTAAGCATTTGGTATAAAATTAAGACTAGTCAACTAATTATTTCATAAAAAATTTTTCGAAAAATAATGTTAACTGTTCATGATTTACGTTTCTATAAAGTAAATTCTTTATTTATCGTATACAATTTATTTCGAATCAGATTCGTCATCATCTCCAACTTGAACTTCACCAAAACTTGATGAAGTTCCTGTGTCTGGAAGCAAAAACTCCAATGCTTCGATAAAAAGTGGGTTTCGATTATTTTTAAAAATATCTCTGCTCAAGCTTATCAATTCATCAGAAGTTAAAAGTAAACGATTCAATACATCTTCTTTCAAAATTTTTTATGTATATATATATTATATATATTATATTGCTTACGTGTTAGGTCAGCTTCAACGAATTTTGCCAAAGCCTCTGTTGGTAGCTTCACACTCTTATTATTCTTTGTGGCTGTATTTATAATTTTCCTATATTAGAATTATGATTTCCTGCAGCCATTTTTGGTTTCTTATCCACAAGCGTTCCTCCTTGTAACTTGCCGATACCCACTTCATTTTGTACCGATGTTTAAACGTTATTAATCTATCACGAAGTAAGGAAATTCGCTCTTTGGGACACTTTGTAATTTCCACTAACTTTTCTTTAAGAAACTCGAATTTCTCTTCTTTTTTTTAAGTTCGGCTTCTTGAATAACATTGAGTAACGCTTCTCATGTCATCCTTATTGACGACCGCAAATCACGTCCTGAGAACAAAAAAAATACTTCCTTGTGTTGGTGTCGAAAGTTCCAAAAATAAATATTAGTTATTCTTGTGGCTTATTTTTTTCAAATAACGATTAAAAAGAGGGGCAGAATGAGGCGGTGGATTTTTTTACAGATGTATTAAGTCAAAGGTCTCTAGAATATGCCTATATATAAAACATAGCTTAACTCGACTTAACTCACACTAATAATTACCATGAAAACCATAAAATATCAATATAAAATCTCCCGAAAAATACGAATCAAGATTAAGAGATCAACAATTTTTTTTTTAAGAACATGTATATCTAAAGTACGAACCTTCTTGAAATGAATCCATTAGAGCTTTGATAATTTGCACTTATTACAATTGTTTTGTGGAGCAATAAACACGACAAGTTTGAACTCATGTGGCAGGCGATCCGAAGGTACCCCCGACATATTACTCCACAGTTAGATGGGGGGCGGTCCATATTGCTAAAAAAACACTCAGGTAAACTTTATCATGAATTTCGTAGTTTGGACTTTTGGCCATCTTTTAGAGTCAAATACCCCTATGTGCAGCGTCCGACAGTCAATTTTACCTACACAAAATTGATATACTCATGAAACTCGGGGCCAAATATAGCAAAACTGCGTTTTTAGTTTTTCTCTCTGGCGACATGATTTTTTTAAAGGACTTTGAAATTTCAAGGATATGATAAATTAAAAATTATTTCGAAAATTTTGTGCAATGTAGAATAACGATATGAGTGTCAAATAAAAGAGAAAATCCTGTAAGATTAAAAGAAAATAAAATGGTTTGGCGCACAAGGACGAAAGGGCATTGAAATTATCCTTTTAACTTTATTAGCTTAGGATAAACAAATTTTTTAAAAGAACATTTTCAATAGCTATTCGTCCTTGTGCACCAAAAGATTTAATGTTTTCCAATTCTATGGAATTTTCGCTTCCATCTAGTACCCATATTGTGATTCTACATTGTACTGAATTTTTTTAATAATTTTTTGAATTTTTCATATCCCTGAAGATTCAAAGTTCTTTAGAATAAGATACCGACGTCGGAGAGATAAACTAAAAGCGTACATATTTTATTGTATCAAGCGAGTTGAGCATGCTTTGGAGTATCAGCAACTTATTACTTCAATAAGTTTGTGTACGAGATACTTGAGAAATGTCTATTGGGGCAGCTTTTTTACGCATGTGTGTGCTTATATACATATGTGTACTGTAGAAGTGATAGCATATATTCAGGCACTAGGTGTTGTAAATTTTTTTATTATTTGACTCAAAGTTAAACCACCAAAATGGCACTCGCACTAGCTGTAAGTAGATTTAAGGCAAACATTGTAAGCGTCTTTAATGTATTATTAACAGCCAAAACCTAGTCCGAGGTTCCTTCAGTAAGGTACCAATTTTGACACGGTCTTTTACTAAGTACTTGTAGATCTCTCGACATTTACGGTGAGGGCTTCTGCAATTATTGCTCCACCACCTCCTAGCCAAAAACGATCTATGTAGATTAGGGTGTTGCTTAAAATATTGCCATCTAAATTTTATATGGGGCACCCGTTTACTTTTTTCTGCGCACGACAAACGCATACACGAAAATTGCAAAATTTTAAAAAAGTTTTTAAATTAAAAAAAAGCAAAAATT